>CAUYQV010188066.1:0-24195 GCA_963574575.1 Galagoides demidoff
CTGGGACCACAGGCGCCCGCCACAACGCCCGGCCATTTTTTGGTTGCAGCCATCATTGTTGTTTGGCGGGCCTGGGCTGGGGATTCGAACCCGCCACCTTAGGTGTACGTGGCTGGCACCTTAGCCGATTGAGCCACAGGCGCTGAGCCTTTCTTTTTTTTTTTAATTTGCTTTCTTTTTTTTTTTTTGGCCAGGGCTGGGTTTAAACCTGCCACCTCTGGCATATGGGGCTAGCACCCTACTCCTCTGAGCCACAGGTGTCGCCCAACAGTATTAGCTTTTCCAGGAGAAATCTTGGCTGAAATAAAAGGCTGTTCCATCACAAGATTAGAGATTATAAATAAGGCAAAAACTTGAAACAGTGGTTCTTGCCCTTCTCTGGACAAGGGCCCCTCTAAAAATTTGTTGAAAACTATGGAGTCTCTCTAGTAGAATGTACAAATGTTGACGGTTCTATATATAATACCAGGACAGTGTCCCTAAAGCTTTTTCATGGGTCCTGTCCCTAGAATCCAGGAATATGAGGTTGAGAAAGGTAGATGATCACACTAAGTGTTGGTGAGGTAAAGGAGCAACCAGAACTCTCATACCCTGCTAATGTGAGTGTAATGTAGTAAACCCACTTTGGAAACCTGAAAGTGTCTACTAAAGCTGCATATACACATAGCTATGACTCACTTCTATACGTCCAAGATAATATTCTCCAAACACCTATATAAGAATGTGTATGTCCATCAACAGCAGTATGGATGAATAAACTATGTTATATTCCCACAAAGATATACCATACAACAATAAGAGTGAGCCATTTACATTGTAGATTCTATAATTACCCCTAATAACATGGATGAATTTCACAGCATAACTTTACAAAAGAAGCCAGACACAAAGACTATGTAGTGTAGGGCAGCGCCTGTGGCTCAAAGGAGTAGGGCACTGGCCCCATATGCCGGAGGTGGCGGGTTCAAACCCAGCCCTGGCCAAAAACTGAAAAAAAAAATAAAAAGACTATGTACTGTATAATTATAATTTCACTTATGTAAAGTTTTAAAACAAGCAAAATTGATCTATAGTGCTAGCAGTCAAGATAGTGGTTATCCTTAGGGACAGGATAATTGATAGAATCAGGTATACCTGCCCAAATAAACTTGCCCTGCCCAGGAAGGGTCAGACTCATGTCCCTTCCAGGAAATATGAATGCCGCCAATCCTGGCTGCCCTAACCCTTTAAATCCATAGCCCACCTGTGGATTTCTCCCTAGTCAGGAATCTCACTCCACCTGCCCTCTAGGTGGAATAAAAGCCACTTTAATTGCACAAACTGGATCTCCATTTTCCTTTCATCTGGCATCTCAGAATGATTTTATCCTTAAGTCCAGAACCTTTCAGTAATGTCAGTAAGGGAGCATGAGGAGCACTCTGGGAGCTGGGGAATGTTTTGTTTCTTGGGCTGACTTCTGGCTTCGTGGTTATGTTTACTTTGTGTGAAAATTCATCAAGATGTTCATTTATGTTTTGTCTCTTACTCTGTATATAGAGTGAGAAATTGTGTGAAAATTCATCAAGATGTTCATTTATGTTTTGTCTCTTACTATGTTATACATCAGTAAAAATTCACATACTCAGAATAGACTAAAAAAATCACTGAATTAAAGTGGGTGAAATGTATGATAATTGAATTAGATCTCAGTGAAGCTGTAAATAAATGAATGGTTGATGTAACTTCTGAGTTCAAGGAAGGTTAGTGGCCAGGAAAGGAGCCCTGGAATGTTGTAATATACGGAAATATACATTAGATTGACTGCTTGAATAGAAAGGGACTACTTCAGCATTCATCTTGGTCCAGCCAGCACTGATCTACAGTTATGGAGAAAAGCTTCCTGCTCAACCTAATGCACTGAGATGGCATCCAGATAACTAACTAGAGAACGGGTTTAAAAATGAAGTTCCTTTTTAGGTTCCAATTGTATTGAGTTTGAAGTGCTCACCATAATCTGTAACATTGGCATTGTTTATATTCTCCCATCCAAGTACTAACCAGGACGAACCTTGCTTAGCTTCCAAGATCAGATGAGATCAGGTGTATTCAGGGTGGTATGGCCATAGATAGTGTTGCATGTATCAGGCTGGTGGTTGCTAAGCCTTCCTAAGGAAAGACAGCTACAGTTGTCCTCTGTTCATTCAAAACCACGTTTAGAGGCCAGAGGTGGTTCATAGCCAATAGTAATGATGCTCATATAAGCAGAATCATATAATACCTGTCCTTTGGTGTCTGATATATTTCACTTAACATAATGTCTTCAAAGTTCATCCACACTGTAGCATCTGTCAGCATTTCATTCCTTTTTATGGATATACCACACTTTGTTTATCCATTCATCAGTTGATGGACAGTTCCATTTTTTGGAACGAAGTCAAGCTAGTTATGTACTGCGTGCTGCCTCTTATGCAGCAAGAGATCCAAGTTCTGGACAGACCTCAGTGCACAGGCAACAGCAGACACCAACCAAGCCAATCTCATCTGCTTAAATGTAATTATGCCTCAGCCTCCCAAGTAGCTGGGACTACAGGGGCCCTTCACAATGCCCAGCTATTTTTTGGTTGCAGTTGGTTAGCTGGCCCGGACCAGGTTCAAACCCACCACCCTCAGTGTATGTGGCTGGCGTCATAACCACTGTGCTACAGGCACCGAGCCTAAATAACTCTTGTTATACATCTTAAGTTACTGAGGAAAGAACTTCAGAGTTAACATCCACTTGATTTCCAAATTTCAATGAATCTTAAATCTAAATACCGAGATCTTCTCTTTCATATATTTTTAACATGCTCTGCTAGCTGCATTAGCTTAAGTGTAATTTTTTTTTTTTTTTTGGAGACAGGGTCTCAATTTGTCACCCTCAGTAGAGTGCCATGGCATTGCAGCTCACAGCAACCTCCAGCTCTTGGGCTTAGGCAATTCTCTTGCCTCAGCCTCCTGAGTAGCTGAAACTACAGGCATAAGTATAATTCTTAAATTAGAGAAAAGATCACTTTTAGTCTTATTACAAGACTTTCATGAACTCTTCCAGAAATTATTTACATAAAAGGTAGCTTTCCCAGGTCTAATATTCTACTGTTATTAATAAATAAAATGGTTTTTCATTACAGAATATTAATAAAGTGCTTATTAAAGTAGCTATTACTGGCTCAGCGCCTGTAGCACAGTGGTTATAGCGCTAGCCACTGCACCAAGGGTGGCGGGTTTGAGCCCAGCCTGGGCCAGCTAAACAACAATGACAAATGCAACAAAAAGTGGTTGGGCATTGTAGCAGGTGTCTGTGGTCCCAGCTACTTGGGAGGCTGAGGCAGGAGAATCACTTGAGCCCAGGAGTTTGAGGTTGATGTGAGCTGTGACACCATGGCAATCTACTGAAGGCAACACAGTGAGACTCTGTCTCAAAAAAAAAAAGCTATTATTAAAACATTGTAAAATTTCAGGCCCATACCAATATGTTATGTTTTGTAAAATTTTGCTACACACGTAAAGTGATTTTTATGGTCATTTAATTGTAGGGCAGTACATAAAGAAATGAAACCAAACATAGAGGTAAGGTGTACCTGTAATCCTAGCACTCTGGAAGGCTGAGGTGGATGGATTGCTTGAGATCAGAAGTTTGAGACCAGCCTGAGCAACAGCTAGACCCTGCCTCTACTAAAAGTAGAAAAACTAGCTGGGCACTGTGGCAGGTGCCTATAGTTCCACCTACTCAGGATGCCAAAGCAGGAGAATCACTTGAGCCCAAGAGTATGAGGTTGCTGTGAGCTATGGTGCCACAGCAGCCAGGCAACCAGCTATGATACCTACCTAGGTTGACAGAGCAAGATTCTGTCAAAAAAAATAAAAATAAATGAATAAATAAAATAAAATAAATAAGAAAAAAGTAAAGCCAAATAGTAATAGTACATGCAAAAAAGGGATACTTGGCTTCAGTATAATCATTGCAAACTCTTATTTTATAATATTCTAACACCAGAAACTACTTAGAAAAGATCCATTTTTGCCTACATATACATGCTGTTAGAGGTGAGAGCACAGCTTGTGGCATTCAACATCCCACTAGGTAACCATGAACTCAGGCACATGACAAACTGTCTGGGCCTCTATATGTAATATGGATGTTAATGGTGTTGTGGGCCATCAGTAAGATAATGCATACACAGCTCTTAACACAGTGCCTTGTACACAGTACATGTATAAATAATGACTAATATCATTACTATTCCTATACTTTTCTTTCCACAAAAGGTGTCACCAACTGTAATTTAGAGGATAGAAGCACTGGATCAAGAAACACACAAATTCTTTTTTTTTTTCTGCAGTTTTTGGATGGGACTGGGTTTGAACCCGCCACCTCCAGTATATGGGGCCAGCACGCTACTCCTTTGAGCCACAGGCACCACCCCGAAACACACAAATTCTAATAAGACCTAGGTTAGTTATATCTCTGACACTTTCACAATCTATAAAATAAAGATAATAATACCTGCCATCAGAGCTGTGGCACAAATAAAATGAGATACTGTATTCAAAGTTCTTAGAAGGATGCTAGTTGTTATTTGATTTTAATAAATACCACAAAGTGGGCGGCACCTGTGGCTCAGTGAGTAGGGTGCCAGCCCCATATACTGAGGGTGGCAGGTTCGAACCTTACCCCAGCCAAACTGCAACAACAGAAAAAAATAGCCGGGCATTGTGGTGGGCGCCTGTGGTCTCCCAGCTGCTCAGGAGGCTGAGGCAAGACAATCACCTAAGCCCAAGAGCTGGAGGTTTCTGTGAGCTGTGATGCCACAGCACTCTACCAAGGGCAACAAAGTGAGACTCTGTCTCTAAAAAAAAAAATTAAAATAAATAAATAAATACCACAAAGCCCCTTTCTATACCCATCTTGTGCCTCCCATGAAGGGAGGCTCTCCAAGCCCTCTGGGGCAATTCTACCGTCCGAACCTGCAGATGACTTTGTAGCAGAAGGCTCTTACAGCATCAACTGAGCATGCTTGGATTTCCCAGTACAAAAAATCTATTTCAAACTGATCACCCCAGCAACTCCTTGTTGGAGAAGGTGTTCATCTAGTCATATTCTCTAGCAAGCACTCTCAAAACCTCCAGGACTGGACTCTGAACTCCTGCCTCTGAGAGCAGCTCAGCTAATCCAAAACAACTGCACCACTTTCCTATCTCGACTGTAGCCTCACTGGGGTCACAGGTGCCAGATGACAGGTGTGCCCTTCATCTTTTGAAGACACTATCTGAATGCTTTTGATATCTCTGAAATATAGAGAGTAATGAGAAGATGGAAAAGCTCTTTGTAACCTGGGTACACGACTTAGCACAATATTAAAAGAGGGAGGGGGAGAGAGATGGAAGGAGAAATTGATTTCCAAAATAAATGATTTTCCTCAAAACAGGCTTTTCCGCAGCTGTCAAGTATTATCTTTGGGTTATCAGACTATCATTTTGAAATCTGAGGACATATGATGATCTAAGTCTGGAAAAATTGTGTCTAAAGAGCAAATTATCAAATAATATCCTTCCTGAAGTGTTGTTTCTCTACCATATAAGATTTTTTAAAAAGCAAAGATCAAAGTTTTGATATTTACAAAGCCATTTTACATATTATCATATTTAATTTTCATGGCAATACTAGGAGGTAAAAACTAATAATCCCACTTAACAAACTAGGAATTAAAGCTTCTAAGAAGCATTAAATTACATGCCCAGGGTCCATCGTAACTTTATTAAAACCCCAGGCATGTAACAGAGGTCTGTGACACCAGAGTTAGTATGCCTTTCTCTATAGAGAAATCTTTATGTGATAGAAATTCATATCTTCGGCTCGGCACCTGTGGCTCAATCAGCTAAGGCGCCAGCCACGTACACCTAAGGTGGCGAGTTCGGATCCCCAGCCCGGGACCGCCAAACAACAATGATGGCTGCAACCAAAAAATGGCCGGGCGTTGTGGCGGGTGCCTGTGGTCCCAGCTACTTGGGAGGTGGAGGCAGGAGACTCGCCTGAGCCCAGGAGTTGGAGGTTGCTATGAGCTATAATGCCATGGCACTCTACCCAGGGGGATAGCTTGAGGCTCCGTCTAAAAAAAAAAAGAGTTCTTTCCCCCTTCCAGAAGCTCTGGTGCTTTTTACTTCTTCTGTATCCCTTTCTAACTTCTAATAAAAGTCTTACCTTATTGTTTAAAAAAAAAAAAGTGGGTATAAAAGGAACACACCTGAACACACTAAAAGGTGGATATGACAGACCCACAGCTAGTACCATACTGAAGGGGGAAAACCTGAAAGCCATTCCTTTAAGATCTGGAACAAGACAAAGATGCCCACTCTCAATGTGTTATTCAACATAGTACTGGAAATACTAGTTAGAGCAATAAGACAAAAGAAAAAAATAAAGGGCATCAAAGTTGGAAAGGAAAAAGTCAAATTATCTTTATTATATCTACAGCAACCTAAAGACTCCACAAAACAAAACTATTAAAACTGATAGACCCAGTAAAGTTGCAGGATACAAAATCAACACACAAAAATCAATAACATTTCTACATGCCAACAGTAAACAATCTGAAAAAAATTCAAGAAAGCAATCCCATTTACAATAGCTACAAATAAAATAAAATACCTAAGAATAAACTTAACCAAAGAACTGAAAAATCTCTATAATGAAAAATAGAAGGGTGGCGCCTGTGGCTCAAAGGGGTAGGGTGCTGGCCCCATATGTTGGAGGTGGTGGGTTCAAACCCAGCCCTGGCCAAAAAAAAAAAGAAAAATAGAAAACAGTGATGAAAGAAATTGAAGAGGACAGAAAAAATGGAAAGTTATTCCATGCTCACAGATTGGATGAATCAATATTGTTGAAATATTGGACTACCCAAAGGAATCTACAGAGTAACAATGACACTTTACAGAAATATAAAAAATAATCCTAAAATTTATATAGAACCAAGGATTAGCAACTAGAATATATAAGCTGCTCAAACAACTCAATGGAAAAAAATCAAATAATTTGATTAAAAAATGGGCAAAGGATCGACATTTCTGATAGACATTCTGAATAGCCATTTCTCAAAAAAAACATACAAATGGACAATATATACATGAAGAATACTCAATATTATTAGTCATCAGAAATACAAATTAAAACTATAAGGAAATACCATCTCACCCCAGTTAAAATGGCTTTTATCAAAAAAACAGGCAATAACAAATGCTGGCAAGGATGTGGAGAAAGGGGAGCCCTCAGACACTGCTGATGAAAATTAAATAGTGCAGGCTCGGCGCCTGTGGCTCAATCCACTAAGGCGCCAGCCACGTACACCTAAGGTGGTGGGTTCGAATCCCCAGCCCGGGCCCACCAAACAACAATGATGGCTGCAACCAAAAAAAAAATGGCCCGGCATTGTGGCGGGAGCCTGTGGTCCCAGCTACTTGGGAGGTGGAGGCAGGAGACTTGCTTGAGCCCAGGAGTTGGAGGTTGCTATGAGCTGTGATACCATGGCACTTTACCCAGGGGGATAGCTTGAAGCTCTGTCTCAAAAATAAAAAAAAAAATTTAAAAAAAAAGAAAATTAAATAGTGCAACCACTATGGATGCAGTAATTTATAGTATGGAGGCTCTTCAAAAAATTAAAAACAGAATTACCATACTTCTCACTGCTAGGTGTATCTCTGAAAGAAGGAAATTGAGTATGTAGTATATTGAAAAGATATCTCACTTACATGTTTAATACAGCATTACTCACAATAGCCAAGATTTGGAATCAATCTAAGTGTCTGTCAATGGATAAATAGATAAAGAAATTCTGGTACATATACATATGGAGTAGTATATAGCCATAAAAAAGAACAAAATCCTGCCATTTGTAACAACCTGGCTGGAACTGAAGAACATTATGGTAAGTGAAATAAGCCAAGCAAAGAAAGACAAATCTCATACGTTTTCACTCACGTGTGGGAGCTAAATACTGAAACAATTGATCTCCTGGAGATGGAAAGTTAGAATGATGATTATCAGAGACTGGGAAATATAGCAGAAAGGGAGGATAAAATAGGGATATTTAATAGATATGAAGGTGTAGTTAGATAATTAGATAGAACAAACAGTATTACCACAATGAAGTGAATATAATCAACAGTAAATTAGAGTATACTTTAAAATAATTAAGACTGTAATTGGAATGTTCATAATAGAGAAATGATAAAAGCCTGAGGTAATAGATACCCTAATTACTGTGACTTGATAAATTCCCATTGTACACCTGTATCAAAATATCACTTGTATCCCATGAAGATTTATAAATATTGTATGCCCATAATAATTAAAAATAAAACCATAGACTATCACATATTGGCTCTTTGTAATTAAATCAGTACAAAGGAAATATCTCGTTCTTGTCTGGAAACTCTAAGTTACATTGACACAGAGAAGCAGCCCAGTTTCCAACCCCAGGACACATGAGGAGTTTTTGAATGCAACAGTCCATGTTGAATTTAATTTTATAGTTTCTGAGAAAACTGAGTCTATTTCACAGGCCAGACCTGTTGATCCCTTTACAAATAGCCCTGTTTGGCTTTCAGCATTTCAAAACTTTGCTTTTTAAACTTCACCAAAAATTCACATTTCTTTCCCATACTGTAAGGACATTTTCTTTGTTTGAGGGAAAGCTCCTTAATCCCTCTGGTATACAGGCTACACTGCTGCAATGAGCCCAGAAATCTGACTTTGTGAGGCCACAGCCTTGCTCCTGCACTCTTAACTTGATTGGGCTATAACCTGACTCTCTCTCACCTCTCCCCCACTCTTTCCTTCATTCTGATATCCAGAGGACCCATTTCCATCAGTTCTCTTATTATGCATGATCTATCTTCTCAGGAAGGTTCCTCCCACATCCATGCATAGCCACTTACCAGACAAAGGCTCAATCCCACTAACAACCCAATACCAGCCACAGCTGCTGCCAGAAAAATGAGGATGATGCTCCAGGGCTGGAAATATCCACTCGGTTTGATCACACTTGTTGGCATTTGGTCCACACTAACTCTGTTTGTGCCCATGAACCCTGGGCCTATCTCATGGGAGGTGGTGCTGGCCCCAAGAGTGCTGGGGGGCTCATGGGTGGATCCTCTGGTGGTCCTGACTCCAGGAACTGGGGTGGGAGATGATGCTCCAATAGTGGACCTGCCTGGGCTGGAGGTACTCGGAGCTGTTCCAGGCAGACCATGGCTGGTAACAGAGGTCATGGAGTCCATTCCCGGGGCCATGGTGACAGAGGTGGGGGAGGGTGGTCTGCTTCCAGTGGTGCTGGTGCCTAGGGAACAGGTCATACATGATGATGCATTTGTGGTGGAGGTAGTTATTGGGGAGCAGGGGCACTATGTGCAGAGGAAGTTGACTCTAACAGGCCTATGTTGGGGTGCTTAGGGATGGAGGTTGAAGGGGAGAAGATATGACAGAAACTAATTCCCCTATGGCAGTGGTCCTGAGAATAGAGGTGACTGTCAAAGAGAGGAGGATGTAGAACATGGCCTCTGGTGGTGTTGGTGGATATGGAGGCAGAAGGCTGAGAAAATGTGACCTTGATGGATGTAGAAATGCAAGATCTAGTCAACTATAGAGTAGTACCCAGAAAGAAGGGAGTGGGCAGGGATATAAAGTAATGAGCCCTGATTCTCCTGTGTTTGTGGTCACTGGGTATAAGGAAGGGGTTGGAGGCGGGTGACAGAATCAGATTCTCTCATGGATGTGGCAGGGGCTGTGGGTGGGAGCAGAGGTGACATTATTTAACACAACTGTAGTGCTCAGCAAGTTGAGGTGAGTGTGCTTGGGAGCAGGTGTGAAGGAACCTGACCCAAGTGGACAAGGCCAGTCTCAGGGACAGGAGAAGTGGGCTCAGACCAGGTGATAGAATCTAGCACAGCAGAGCTGGTGCTGGTGGTGGCTTAGGTAGCAATGGTTGTGCCTAGGTCAGAAGTAGGTAAAATCTGGACTAGAGGTATGCGCAGAACAAAAAGGGTAGAATAGGATCCAATGCCAGTGCTAATGGCAAGTGCAGAGCTGCTGCTCTTCCAGGGAGAAGCAGAGTATGAAAAACACATTTGGTCTTTGACTAGAGTGAGGGCTCCCAGACTTTTTCTGTAAAGGGCCAGATATCAAGTATTTTAGGGTTTGGGGGTCATTCAGTTGTCACTATCCTAAGGACATCTGTTGTCACTATACTAAGGAGCTACAAAGCAGCTGGAGGCAATGGGTAAATGAATGGCTGTGGAAAAGATAACAGGTGAGACCTGGCCTGTGAAGTGTGGGTTGCCAAGCCCTGCCCTAGGGGTGAATATATTGACAGGAGGTGGTGGTGTCACAGGTGCTGGGGTGAATGAAGCTGATGCACTTGGCACAGAAGTATCTGACAACAATGTGGTGTTTGCAGTGGAGATAGAAGGCTGAGGAAATGTGATCTTGATGGATGCAGAAATGGAAGATCTAGTCAACTATAGAAGTGGTTCCTAGATAGAAGGGGGTGGGTTTTTGGAGACAGAAGTGACAGAATATAATGAACTTGCAAATGTGGACAGTGATATCCATGAAGAAATGTTTCTGATTGGAAAGGAAGTAGTGGTTAGTAAATAAAGGGAGCTGAGACCAAAGTGAAAGTAAGTGGGATTAAGGAAGAGGAAATGGTACCTAACTGGGATACTGGCTTGACTAGAGTCCAGGGCAGAGAGGATAGGGACAGGTGAAAGGTGGTGATTGCCACCAGAGTTACAATGTGTGTGCTCAGAGAACATGTGGTGGTTGATACCTGATCCACCTGTGTTGGTGATAGACTGAGTAGAAATCTCAGTGGCCCTGGTGACAGAGCTGCTGGTGGAGATAGTGGTGGCCCCATAGGTCAAGATGGGTGATGAGGCCAAATTGAAGGCTGTGGTAACGCTAGAGGCTATGATGTGTCCAGAAGGTGAGGTAGGAGCTTTGTTGCCCCTAGCATCAGTGGAGGAGAATGTGGGGGGCCCAGAGGCTGAGAAGTAGCCTGTGGAGCTCCCAAAGGCCATGCTCGAGGCAATCAGGGTCTCAGGAGCTGTAGTGCTGCTTGTCATGGGCAGAGTGAAGGTGGACACATCTAAGGTGAGCTGAGCAGCTGTGGAAGACATTATGGAGGATGAGATAGTCTCAGGGCTTGTGGGGAAGGCTGTGATGATCACAGATGGTGCTATGCATGGAGGGGTATTCTCAGAGCTTGTGATGGAAGTGACCTCAGAGCCAGTGCTATTGGCCACATTGGTCTCAGATCTTATTGCAGAGACTGAGGTAGCTTCAGAGACTGTAGTGAAGGCTCTCATGAGCACAGACACTGTCATGGAGGGACTCAGGGTCTCAGAGTCTGTGATGGCCTCAGAGCCCACAATGGGCACTAGGGCAATGTTGGGGAATGTGGTGAACATGGACATTTTTAAAGAAGATATGGTGGCTTCAAAGTCTGTGGAGAAGGCCTCAGTAGTTCCAGAGGCTGAGGTGGAAGCTACAGTGGGCACAGAAGTTATGGTCGAGGCCATGGTGAACTCAGAATCTTTGGTGGATACCAACGTGGTTGCAGACATTGCAGAGGTTACCAAGTCTGTGGTGGTAGCTGGGGTCTGAGAGCCTGAAGTAGTCTCAGAGGCCTTGATGAGGACTGTGGAGGGAAAAGATGTCATCATGGAGGGTACGGTGCTCTCAGAGGCTATTGTGGGCACAGACATTGTCATAGTGTCTGTGGGGTTCTGAAAAACTGTGGTAGAAGCTGACATGAACACAGATGCTGCAGTGTTCTCAGCAGGGATCATGGCAACTGCAGAAGACACAGACACTGTAGTAGTCACAGAGGTTTTAGGGGAGACTGCCACAATCTCAGAGGCTGTTATGTTTCTAGAACCTGAGGTGGAGGCTGTGGTGGGCACAAATGTTATTGTGGAGAGTGTGGTTGCCTCAGAGACTAGGGTGGAGGCCACAGTTGGCTCAGAGACAGGAGCCAAAGCTGTTGCAAGCACAGATGCCATGGTGGAAGCTAAGGTAGACTGGGAACCTGCAGGGATTTCTGAGGCTGTGGTGAGCACAGAAGTCCCTGTGGAAGTTGTGTTGCTTTGCAAGTCTGTGGTTGAGGCCAGATTCTGGGAGCCTGTAGGATTCCCAGAAACTAAAGTGGAGGCAGTAGTGGGAGCAGCTGCTATGCTGGTCTTAATAGGCATCATGATAGCTGTCGAAGATCCAGATTCTGTTGTCACAGGGGTTTTTGTGGAGACAAGAGAAGTCTCAGAGCCTGCAGTGGTGGCCATGGTAGTTTCAGAAAAAGAGATAGAGGCCATGGTAATCTTGCTAGAGGTGGAAGAATGTATGGTGCCTTCAGAGTCCATGGTGGTGTTAGAGGCCTTGGTGAAGGTTGTGATGGGCTCAGATGTTACTACATAGTCCCCAGTGTCCTCAGAGGCTATGGTAGAGGTCATGGTGGGCACAGATGCTGTGGTGGAGACTGTGTTATTCTCAGAGTCCGTGGTGGAGTCCATTGTGGATATAGACTCTGTGTTGGTCTCAGAGGCCGTGGTGAAGACTGTGGTGGGCACAGCTGTTATTATGGCAGTATCTGTGGAAGGCACAGACACTCCAGGTATCACAGAGGTGTTAGTGGAGACTGTGGTCTCAGAGGCTGTGGAAAAGGCTAGAGTGGTCTTCAAGGCTTTGGTGGAGACCATAGGAGTCTCAGTAATGATGGTGGAGGCCATGGTGGTCTCCGATACTTCTGTATTCTTGGAGCCAGAGGTAGAGTCTGTGGTGGGCACAGACATTATCCTGGAGGATGTGGTCCTCTTGGAGACTACAGTGGAGGATGCAGTGGACTCAGTGGCTGGAGCAGATTGAAGAGACACTACGGGGGAGGCCCTGATTTTCTCAGTGGCTGTGGGATGGACTGTTGTTGATTCAGAGCCTTTGGTGGTCTCATATGCTGTAGTGGCAACTGTGGTGAGCTCAGACATTGTCATGGAGGTCTCAGAGGCCATGGCAGAGTTCCTGGTAGGTACAGATTCTGTGGCAAAGTTCCTGATGATCTTAGCAGCTATAGCAATGGCTGTGGCCTTTTCAGAGCACAGGGATGCCATGGTTGTCTCAGAGCCTGTGGTGGTTCCAAAGGCCATGGTGAAAACTGCCATGGGCACAGATGCTGTGGTGGTCTCTGGAGGTGTTGGTGTTGTTCTTGAGGGCTCAGACTCTGCAATTGTCACAAATGCTTTCATGGAAACTGCAGTGTTCTCAGAGACTGTGGTGGAGTCCAGAGTGGTCTCAGAGGCTTCAGTGGAGACTGTAGGGGTCTTAGAGTTAGTGTTGGAGGCCATGGTGATCTTAGAGTCTGTTGTGTGTATAGAGCTTGCCATGGAGGTGGTAATAGCCCTAGTTATAATTAAAGAAGACGTGGTGGTTTCAGAGATTATTTTGGAGTGCACTGTGAACTCATAGGCTGAGTTGGTCTCAGAGATGGTGTTTGAGGAAGTGATTGGGACAGATGTAGTGGTGGAAGGTATAATCATCTCAGGGGCTATGGTAGAGGCTATGATGGTCTCAGAGCCAGTATTGATTTCAGAGGCTGAGGAGGCCATTTTGGATTCAGATGTTAATGTGGAGGGTATAGTGATCTCAGAGACTATGGTGGAGGCTTTGGAAGGCTCAGAAGCTCTGTTCTCAGCAGGCACTGTGGCTATGGAAGACACAGAGCCTGCAGTTGTCACAGAATTTTCAGTAGAGATTATAGTAGTCTCAGAGACTGCAATAGATGCTTTAATGATCTCTGAATCAATGGTAGGAGGTGGTATGGGCATTGATATGTCTGTGGTGGAGGATGTCATCATCACAGAAATCATGGCAAATGTTGCACTCTCAGATGCTGAGTTGCTCTCTGAGTCTGTGATGGAGGCCATGGAGAAGATTGTGGTAGGCACAGATGTTAATGTGGAAGGTATGGTTGTCTCAGAAACAGTGCTGGAGGCTGAGGTGGGTATGAATGCTGAGCTTATCTCAGCAGGCATCATGGTGGTTGTGAAAGACTCTAATTCTGCAGTTGTCCCAGAGGCTTTAGTGGAGACTGTAATGCTCTCAGAGTTTGTGGTATCAGAGGCCATAGTGAGGATTGTGGATGGCATAGATTTTATTGTGTGGGGTATGATCCTCTCAGACACTGTGTTGGACATTGTGGTAGACACAAATTCTGTGGGGGTGCCAGTAGGTGTTTTCATTGCTGTGGAAGCCACAGCCTTTGCAGTTGTCACAGAGGCTTGAGTGGGGACTATATTGGCCTCAGAGCCTGTGGTAGCAGCCATGGGGGTCTCAGAGGTGGTGGTGGAGGTCATGATGGTCTCAGAGGTGGTGGCAGAGGCCAGGGTGGTCTCAGAGACTATTGTGTTCTTAGAACCTGAGGTGGACATAGACATTATTGTGGTAGATGTCATGTTCTCAGAGACCATGGCAAAGGCCATGTTGGCCTCAGATCCTGGGATAGAGGATGACATGGGTTGGGATGCTGTGGTAGAGGACCTGATGGTTTCAGAGTTTAGGAGAGACACTATGGTGTGTTCAGAGCCTTTAGTAGTCTCAGATGCTACAGCAGAGGACACAATGGTCTCAGAAATTGTGGTGGGAGCTGTGGAGGTCTCAGAGCCTGTGGTAGTGTTAGAGACTGTAGTGAAGGCTATAATGGGCACAGATGTTACTGTGTAGTCCCTGGTCTTCTCAGAGTCTGTAATGGAGTTCACAGTGGACACAGATGCTGGGACAGGAGCTGGGTTATTCTCAGATCCTGTTGTGGAGTCTATTGTGGTCACAGACTCCCAGGTGGTCCCTGAGGCTGTGGTGAAAGCTATGGTGGTCTTACAACCTACAGAGGTCTCAGAGGCCATGGTGAAAACTGTGGTTGGGACAGATGTTATGGTGGAAGTTGTGGTGGGCACAAACGCAGTGGAGGCTATAGTAAGCCCATACACCGTGTCAGGCAGTGAAGTGATTTCAGATATTGCAGTGAAGGTGGATTCAGAGCCTGTGGTGATTTCATAGCCCGTGGTGGTCTCAGAGGCTGTGGTAGAGACTGTGCTGGACACAGATGTCATGTTGGCCTCAGAAGGAATGGCAGTGTTTGTGTAGGGCCCAGACTCTCCTGGTGTTGCATTGACTTTAGTAGAGACTGTGGTGGTCTCAGAGGCTTGAGTGGAGATAAAAGTGATCTCAGAGGTGGTGGTAGAGTCCATGGTGGTCACAGAGACTGTTGTGTTCTCAGAGCCTGAGGTGGAAGCTGCAGTGGGCACAGATGTTATTATGGAGGATGTGAGGGTGTCAGAGATGATGGTGGCAGTCACACTGGCCTCAGAGGCCAGGACAGAGGTTGTCATTGACACAGGAGCTGTAGTAGAGGACCTGATGCGCTCTGAGTCTGGAGGGGAAACTGGGGTGGGTTCAGAGCCTTTGGTGGTCTCAGATGTTATGGTGGAAGCTATGATGACCTCAGAGTCTGTGAGAATATTGAAGACTGTGGTGGACACAGACACTGTAGTGGCCTCAGCAGATGTGGCAGTGTCTGTGTAGGGAATGGACTCTCCAGGGGTTGCAGTGACTTTAGTGGAGACCATGGTGGTCTCAGAGGCTTGTGTGGAGATCATAGTCATCTCAGCAGTGGTAGGCACAGTTGTTGTGGAAGCCATGAATGGCACAGATGCTGTGGTGGTCTCATCAAGTGTTGTGGTATTTGTGGAAGACACTGTTCCTAAAGTTGTCACAGAGGATTTAGTAGAGATTGTTGTGGTTTCAGAGGCTAAGGTGGAAGTCACAGTGGACACAGATGCTACTGTGGATAAGCTGATGGTCACAGAAGCTATAAGGGACTCTGGAGTGGTTACAGAGCTCATGGTGGTCTCAGAGGCTGTGCTGGAGACTGTGGTTGTCGCAGACATTGTAGTGGAGGGTATGATGACCTCAAGGACTGTGCTGGCAGCCATGGTGGTCTCAGAGGTGGTGGTGGAAGCCATGCTGGTCTCAGAGGCTATTGTGTTCTCAGAGCCTAAGGAGGAGGCCATGGTGGGCACAGATGATATTGTAGAAAACGTCATGCTGTCAGAGACCATGATGGAGCCCATAGCAGCCTCAGAACCTGGGCCAGAGGCTGTCATTGACACAGGCACTGTAATGGAGGATCTGATAGTCTTAGAAGTTATAGGTGAGACTGGGGTAGTTGCAGAGCTTACAGTGATCTCAGAGCCTGTGGTCATGGTGGGCATGGATATTGTAGTGGAGAACATAGTGACCTCAGAAGCTATGGGAATAGCTGTTGTGGCTTCTGCACCTGGGGAGTTCTCAGAGGTTATGGTGGAGGCTCTGATGGTCTCAGAGGTCAAGGTGCTCTTGGAGCCTGTGGTGGAGCCCATTGTAGACATAGACTCTGCTGTGATCTCAAGAGCTGGGGTCATCTCAAAAAGTATGGTGGAGGATGTATTGATCTCAAAAGACTGGGATGTGGCCATGTTAATCTTTGAACTCATAGAAGAGGCAATTTCAGTGTCAGGGCCTATGGTGGTAGCCAGGATGGTTTCAGAAAGCATTGTCCCCATGGTGGTGGGTTCAGAGGCTTGGATCAAGGCTGTGGTGCTTTGTGTGTAGGTCATAGGAGGAAGCCTGGAAGTTGTGGTCAAAAATGTGGATAGCTCAGAGGCTGAGGTCGGCCCAAGGGTTAGAGTCTTCTCTGAAATATATCAATTTTTATTCAGGCAAGGAACTCACTTTTACTTTTTTTATATTTAATTAAGAGCATTATACATATCTGGATTTGTTTGTTTAAGTCAACAGAACTAGTGCTATCTAGATTGCAGTTAACTTATTATTTGAAAACATGTTTTAGAGGTTGCAGCAATTGTAGTTTTCTCTTCCTCTTTCTTCTCCTCTAAAATATTTATTTACTTATGTATTTCTTGAGATAGAGTCTCACTCTGTTGCCTAGGCTAGAGTGCCGCGGCATCAGCCTTGTTCACAGCAACCTCAAACTCCTGGGTTCAAGTGATTGTCCTGCCTCCGCCTCCCAAGTAACTAGAATATATGTGCCTGCTGCAAGATCTGGCTAGTTTTTTCTGTTTTTAGTAGAGACAGGGTCTTGCTTTTGCTCAGGAACTCTTGACCTCAAGCAATCCTCCGGCCTCAACCTCCGGGAGTGCTAGGATTACAGGCATGAGCCACTGCACTCAGCCCCTTTTTTCTTTTTTTAAATGTGACTGTTATGGATCTGGCTGCTATTGAATGAATGATTCTATTGATAGCTCTGCTTTGCAATTTCTCTTTCTTCCATAACTTTGCTAATCAGGGTCCTCAGTTTTTGTTTTTTGGCACTGAATCTTAAGCTCTAACCCTTGTTAAAAAGGCAGCCCATAGTTTAATGTAACCACGTCAGATTGTATAAAAAAAAAAATCAGAACATTGTACCCCACATATGCATGAATGTATTCATGATTTATGTGTATTTGACTTAATAAAAAAATAAAAAGAAAAGGAAAAAAAGGTAGCACAAACAGAAAACAGAAGCTAACATCATTTCTCTTTGTGTGTTTTAATACTAAGGATTCTGGAGCTCAGATTAGGAGAAAACTCATTGAGGTCATCTGGACTGATTTCCCCAGAAAAATTCCCTTGGCTAGGTGGAAATGACAAAAAGTAACCCTAAAATGGGAAGTCAGCTTAAAAAGAGACACCACAGTGCAAATCTCCTTCAATTCTCAGGGACTTCCAGCACACTATCCCTGCCAAAGGGAAGCCCGCAGGTCCCAAATTACCAACTGAGGGCACTGGGGTACAACATTTTGTAGGGCCTCTCTTATCAGCCAATGTGAGAGCTGATGTGTTAGGCAGTTCATAAAGAGATACAAAGAAATGCCAAGAGGATATGTCCTTGGGATGATTTCTCTCTTTCTTTTTTCTTTTATTTACTTTTCTAATGTAGAGTACTAGACCAAGTAGTAGCAGTGGGAATGGATTAGAGGAGAATCTGGATGATTAGTCTAAGTTTCTCTCCAAATCTAGTACTTCTATATCCAGTACTTATCTCTGTATCCAGTACTTCTCAATCATTCTTTCCAAAATTTTTCCTACACTTGATCTTAGCCAAAAGGCCGAGAAGCAACACAAAAATATTCCCTAAAAATCTCCTACAAGCCAATGATCTGGCAGGGAACACAGTGATTTAAAAAAAAAAAAGGTTGATACAGACCTTATATTTAAGTTGAGGGAAAAAGGCACTGCCTGAGTAAGTATAAGTATAAGGTGGCTCGCTATTGAAGGGCATGCAGAAATCACCAGCCAGTGCAATAGATCTAGAGAACAGCAACCCTGACCCAACCGCCTTGGAGGCATTGGAACAAGCTGGGTAGCTCACAGAAAATGTAGATCTGGAACAGGCTATACAGTTACCTATGTATAGAAAATAGCAATGTTTGAAAATGAGGAACACTTCAACAGGCAATTGAACGCTTAGGAAAGCCTTGAGCCTGCTGGCATGAAGATGCAGGGTTGATGAGGCAGCACTCTATTCAGAGAGAAAAAAACAATTGCTCAGGTCTTAGACTGTTTACTCAGAAATGAGTAAACTATTTAGTAACTCATACAGTAAATAGTAAAATACTATACTGTGCTCGTATTTTCCTTTGCAAAAAAGAAAGGAAAAATTCTGACATAACATTTAGTGGCCTTGGAGCTCGTTCCATTTAAGGTCTTATTTTTTTTTTTTTTTTTGCTTTTTTTGAGACAGAGTCTCACTCTGTTGCACTGGATAGAGTGCCATGGCACCATCATAGCTCACAGCAACCTCAAACTCTTAGGTGCAAGTGATTCTCTTGCCTCAGCCTCTGAAGTAGCTGGGACTACAGGTGTGTGCCATGTTTGACTAGTTTTTTTCTGTTTTTAGTAGAGATGGGCTTTCAGTCTTGCTCAGGCTGGTCTCAAATTTCTAAACTCAAGCAATCCACCTGCCTCAGCCTCCCAAATTGCTAGAATTACAGGCATGAGCCACCATGACCCTCACATTTAAGGTCTTTTTAAAAGCATCTCGGAATAGTAATACAATATGGGCATGATGCAAATACCAGGAGAAAAAGCTGAAAAAGTCACAGGTTGTTCCAACTCCAGAGAATAGAAAACAGATGTGAAAAGGAGTGGGTGAGTCAGAGATGGCTGTTTTTTGGTAATAAACTTGTGTGAATTTTTTTTTTTTTTTGAGAGAGAGCCTCAAGCTATCCCCCTGGGTAGAGTGCCATGGCATCACAGCTCACAGCAACCTCCAACTCCTGGGCTCAAGCGAGTCTCTTGCCCCAGCCTCCCAAGTAGCTGCGACCACAGATGCCCGGCTCTTTTTTGGTTACAGCCATCATTGTTGGCGGGCCCGGGCTGAATTCGAACCCGACACTTTAGGTGTATGTGGCTGGTGCCTTAGCCACTTGAGCCACAGGTGCTGGGCCAACTTATGTGATTTTTTGAACTTTATAAACTATTTACAGGCAGTCCCTGGGTTAGGAATGAGATAGGGTCTGTGGCTTTGTCCTTGTGTTGAATTTGTATGTTAGTTGGAACAGGTACATTTGCCTATTACCTGTAAGCCTCTGTTCATAAGTGTAAGTCACATGTCAGTCAGATGTTTGCGACTTGGGGATTTACTCTAATACCCTGTACCAGCAGTGTGAGTTGTACACAAGTTGGATGTTTGTAACTTGAGAATTGCCTGTACATGGATCTCTCTGGTAAAATTTGCAGAGAAAATACCACACTGAGTAAGAGAAAGGAAATGGAGATGGTGTCTATAGAGGACCATTTCAGAGAAGAGGCAGGTAGAGGAGGACAGAGCTGAGAAGATGTTGGGGGGAGTTGTTAAGGTGGAAACTGGAAGAGCAGAGCTTTCCAGAATGTGGCCCTAAACCAGGACATCAAGAGCGCCTGGTTAACCTGTTAAAATGCCGCTCCAACCCCCACCCAAACTTGCTGAATCAGAAACCCGAGGGGCAGGTCTCAGGTATCTACATTTTTTAAATAATCTCCTCCAGGTGCTTCCTGCGCACACTGCGGTCGGTCGCAGCCCCTTTTTAACAATGAAAATACATTGCAGCATTAGGAAGGTTGAGAACCACTGACTTAGAGCTCATTTGGCTGTTGATGGAAATAATCCATGAGGGAAGTGATTTGTGGGAGGGGGAGAAGAAGCCCACTGAGAAGGACCGGGTGGGGGAGGCTGGGACCCAAAGCCAGGCTTGGGAACAGTCCTCCAACGTAAGCAGGCTGACAAGGTGGCTTTTTAGACGCTGGTGGGAAGATAAGGTGGGCTGGCTGGCATTTTGCACATTTGTGACTCAGTTTTATTTGGTGCCTTCTTTGTGTGATATCTGTCTTTCCCCATAGACTATGAGTTCCCAGAAGGCAAGGCCTGTCATTGCTTTCTTCACTAATGTACCCTCAGACTTAGCACAAAAATGTTCAAAAAATGTTAGCTAATTGAACACATAAATGTCACCTTCCATATGATGTGACATCCGAGTGAAGATGTCACTGAAAAAACTGGAAATATAGGACTGGATTTCAGAGCAAAGACAGGCTGAACATGAGTCTGGAAGTCATCTGTTGTGACAATAGTTGAAGGCTTTCAAAATGACTGGGCTCACAGAGAGGCAGGGAGGAAGAAGGGAACAGGGTGTGCCAGACAAGGTCTCCAGGAGCGTAGCTAGGATAGAGCAGAGGAAGGATGCAAGGAACAGACATCAAAGGGGAAAGAAAAAACACCATAGCTGCCCCTCTTCATTCAGCCCAGGGCTGCTTCCGGATTCCAATTGAACACCTGCCTGCCTGGCTCCCTGTGGTTGGCATTCCATCCTCCTACAGTTTAAGTGAAGGGGCTTTATAAGGTATTTGACTTTGGGGGTTAGTCATTAAGAAAAGTTTGAATTCAGAAGGAGTTGAGGAGAGAAGGAAGGTAAAATGACTGGGAATACAGGAGCTCAGATTTTTTTTCTCCTTGAGCTAATTTCACTCATGGTTCCCATAGTCCTGGGGTTTTGTTGGTCCCTCCACACAATTATGAGAGCTAACTGAAGACTTAAGTTTAGGCAGCATTTCTGGAAGAAATATTTCAACTCGACTTGGCTTCAGACTTGGAACCTCGCTTTAATATGTGAGTGTATTTAACTTATGCTAGTTTTGAGCCTGGGGCCTCATGAATTATATATCACTCACATGTCTCTTGACCTATCTTGACTTAATAAAATACCATGGGCCCACAGGGGGTGGGGGGATGATTTTCTAATGTGGCAGTCAATGTGTTAAAGATGATGCTGGATTTTCCAGTTAGATACAAAGCATTGATCAAGTACCCACTACACCCTAGGGTTCTAAGGGAAATAAAATGCAGCTGCTATTTGTGTCCATGCTTATAGCTGAGAGTGGACGGGGGAGGATAAAAGTGGATTTAGAGGAGAAAGGTGGGGGTCAGAATCAGGGTCAGTGGGGGCACTGACATTCACAGAAAGCGGTAAAAAATAAGTTCGTCATGTTTGATTCCAGCAAGAGAATGAGAATATGGATACAGGCAGCATGCCTGGGACAGGGATCCTTGTCTCCTTCAGACTTTTTGTGGCCTTCATATCCTCTCTGATTGCTGGTAATTAGTTCACTTACCAGGTCCCAAGATTCCAAAGAGAAGCAGCACCTGGATGCAGGAGGCAGGTGATAATTTCCCTCTCCTCATCTTGAAATAATCCACATGGGAAGTTGTTATCCAGAATGCCTGGGAGCAGAATCAGGGTGCTGAGAGGAGTGGCTCTCAATGGGGCATGAAGTTGCAGGAAGAATTTAAAACTTGCCAGGACCAGGGTTGTGGGAGGAGTAAGATCAGCTGGGGTGGGTTCTGAGGCAGTAGGAAGCCAAGGACTGAGAACACTGCACTCCTGTGTCCCATGGATTGCTCCCACAATATGTCTGGCTTAATTTCTTTTCTCATTGACCATAGCTGCAGCATTTATAGCTGCTACCAGGCAAGGGAGGCCATAACTTCTGGGTCGTCCCTTTCCAGGGAGGGGCATCTCTGAAGCCATGTTCCCTGACAACATGGGGAGAGAAGCAGGGAGGGGGAGAGAACGGGGTGGGGGGTCAAATCTGTTAAAGGAGAGGGGACCCATCCTCAGGGCCAGAGGCCAGCAGAAACCTGTTTTCTCTGGGGTGTCTTTTTTCTGAGACATCCCCGCCCCTCTTGGTAGGAGGCGGAGGGGACAAAAATGAAGATGACTGGGTCGCAAGTCTCAGGGGATCGTCTTCTGTGCCAAACCTCTTGTAGGGCAGCTCCAAGAGGGGCCCAGGCACTGTGAGGGTAGGATGGGGAACATGTGACTCTGAGGCCAATTAATGGGTCTCAGCAGGCAGCAGTGGCTGGCAGGAAAGACCCTGGTGAGGACACTGTGAGACCAGAAGACTCTAGAAGTTCCAGAGGCTGAAAGAGGAGACCTGGACCCTGGAAGAAAGGGCTGGACACCCTCTCACACAAACTTTAATTACACTCTGTTCCTTAGGTGATCAGGCTGCCTCAGTGACCTGGAACCAGGCTCCGCTAAGGAGTAAAGTGAAATTGCGGCTTGAAGAAAATAAACTCGGTTCCACAGGAGCCCTGAGGGTCTGAACAAGACACTTCTCTGAGCTTCAGTTTTCTGTAGAACAGACCTAACAAGAAAAGAACTTGCAGAATGATCAGAAGATTGACGACGCGAGGTAGGAAACAAGCGCAGCACTAAGGAAGGTGTTTTACTACCGACCGCGCAGGCGCCGTGCGGGTCTGGAAGCGGAACCGATCCCGGCTGACTCGCGGTGCCAAAGGCTGTGAGCAGCTAATCTGCCGTCAGAGAGAGGCGAGCGGCCGGCAAAGGCGAGCCTCTGGGGAAGGACAGAGAGTCGCAGACCCGTAGAAGCACCTGATCACCCTCTGCTCTTGTTCCCTCTCCACCAGGGACAGCGGCCTCTTCCGCCTCCACCCTGAAGCCGGGCTGCCCTGCCCCCAGAGTACCCGGGTCCTCAGTGGCTTGAAGAAAATAAACTTCCCCGGGGGTGACGGCGACTTGCACTGGAGGAGAGAACGGATTCCCTCCGTCCTGCTCATTAGTAGTCCCTAAAGGGAGCCCAGCCGCAGAGCTTGTTAAAGGGTTTACCCCTGGATTTCAAAGGTATAAATACCGGGAGAGAGGGGAGAGGAATGTGAAGGAGACAACGCCCCAAGGCCCGAGGGCCAGGACGCAGACGCAGAGCCTCCCCGCACCCCCACCCCAACCTGTTCGCAGTGCTTTGGCATCTCGGCTGGGGAGGTGTCAGTCAGGTTGAATGTTTAAGACTCTAGGGACAGAGGTGTTTTCATTTCATTTTATTTTTTAATTAGGGTCCAAGCTGGGGACCCAAATTAGGGTAAAGTTAGAGGTAGGGACATTGTGCCCAGGACAGGGAGACAATCCTATCCTGGCAGCTGCCACATGCTGCCTCACCATCTACCTAGAAAACTAAAAATCAGGCATCTTCCTCCTTTTTTTGAAGACTCCCTGGCCCTCTTTCAGAGCCCAGGTGTCCCTCTCTGCCTTAGTCCTTCTCTAGAGACCTAATTCTGGGGTCCCTTGGATACCTGACATACCTCCTTTCTGGGACCCAAGCCTTTCCTTAGAAAAGAAGGTCTCCAATGGAAGGTTCAGAGAGCCCCTCAGGCCTGAAGGACCTGCCAGCCCAGCCAGAGCCAGGCAGTTCGGTGACACTAGTGTCAGGGTTGGGGTTAGTGACCATGATACTCTTTCAGCAAATGGGGATACCCAAAGCAGCAAATAGTGACCTGTGGCCCTTCATGTGATTCCGAATGGAGTTAAGGTTAGAAGGTCAGGCTCCGCGCCTGTGGCTCAATTGGCTAAGGTGCCAGCCACGTACACCTAAGGTCGTGGGTTCAAATCCCCAGCCTGGGCCGGCCAAACAACAATGATGGCTGCAACCAAAAAATGGCTGGGCGTTGTGGCAGGCGCCTGTGGTCCCAGCTACTTGGGAGGTGGAGGCAGGAGACTCGCTTGAGCCCAGGAGTTGGAGGTTGCTATGAGATGTGATGCCATAGCACTCTA
>CAUYQV010188067.1:0-32741 GCA_963574575.1 Galagoides demidoff
TCTTTGAAAAGACTAAAAGACAAATGTCTGACAAGAAGAGAAAATAAAGATGCAGATAAGAATTGAAATAAGAGGCTCGGGGCCTGTGGCTCAAGTGGCTAAGGCACCAGCCATGTACACCCAAGGTGGTGGGTTCAAATCCAGCCCGGGCCCGCCAAACAACAATGATGGCTGCAACCAAAAAATAGCCAGGCATTGTGACGGGTGCCTGTGGTCCCAGCTACTTGGGAGGCTGAGGCAGGAGACTCGCTTGAGCCCAGGAGTTGGAGGTTGCTGTGAGCTGTGATGCCATGGCACTCTACCCAGGAGGACAGCTTGAGGCTCTGTCTCAAAAAAAAAAAAAAAAAAAAAAAAGAATTGAAATAAGAAATAACTACAGATAATTAACAGAGGTTAATGAGAATATTATTATTAACCACGTATCATCAAATACCTGAAAAATATAAAATGTTAAAATTGCTATGAGAAAACTAAACAACTATTAAATAATTCAGATAAACTCAAAGACTCTCCTCTTTCCCTCAAAATATGCCCAGGACCAAGTCATCATGTGGATGAACTTACTCAGACTCCCAAGAAATGACAGTCCTTTCTGATTGAACTCATTATAGAAAATAGGAAAAGGAGGAAGCCACCCAACTCAACTCAAGAGAAAAGTTGATTCCAAACCAAATGAGTTCAATACACACACACAAACAAATTAGAGGCCTGTTTTGTTTTATATACATGGTTATTAAAATCCCCATTAAAATTTTATTGAATTGAATTCAGTGGTATATTCAATAATCATTCATTAAAATTGACGAAGGATTATCCCAAGAACACAAGAACAGTTCAATAGTGGGAGAAAGTCCATCCATGTAATTCACGTCATTAGGGGACTAAAGGAGAAAACTGCCACAAAACTCTTTTCATTGATGCAGAAAATGAACTTGGTAACTATCTAAGCATTAATCATTTGTAAGTATACTCTTCAAGATAGGAACACGTCAAGCGTGCCCCCCAACACCATTTCCTCAGTGGACACTGGAGATGGAAACCAATGCCATAAGACAAGAAAAAGGAATTAAGGATTGGAAAGGAAGAGAAAAAGCCATCATTCTTGTCATATAATCATTTATATAGAAAACCTAACAGAATCAACAGACTATTACAACCAATGAGTGAGTTGGGCAAAGTTGCACAATATAAAAGCAACTCTGGAACCAAGCAGGAAATAAAATTAAAAATAAGAGAACCTTTCAGTTAGCCTCAGAGTGTCTAGGAATTAGCCTAACAAAGAAAGGGAAGACTTTGACGAAGGGTTTTGAACTCTGACAAAAGACAAAGGCTATCTCAATGAGCAGAAAGTAGGGACCACGCAGTTTAACATTGTAAGAAACCTCAGAAGAACAATGCAAGATTCTTAAGAGCAAAAGCCTTCATTCCTAGTGTAGACACTATGAATAAGGCAGTATTTGGCACAAAATAAGCACTTCTTAAATATTTATTCATTGAATTAATGTGAAGATGCCAATTCTTCTCAAATTAATACATTTGGCTCAAATCAAGGTTCTAACAAAATTATAATAATAAAACCATAAATTCTTTCCTAAAAACAATTTAAGCAAGTGTCCTAGGGGAACTTGAGAAAGTTATTCTAAAATGCTAAAATGATCATGGAAGAATAAATGTCTACAATAGTTAAACTATTTCAGAAAAAAAAAAAAAAGAAAATAGCAAAAAAGGGGATTCACTCTTCTAAATCCAGAACCAGCAAAGCTAATGAACATAGTGCAGGCCCGACGCTCTCCATGGTTGGGGCACCAGCCTCATGCACCAGGGCTGCTAAACAAGGACAACTACAAAAAAAAAAAAAAACCAGCCAGGCATTTTGGGAGGCGCCTGTAGTCCCGGCTACTTGGGAGTCTGAGGCAAGAGAATCTCTTGAGCCCAAGAGTTTGAGGTTGCTGTGAGCTGTGACAGCACAGCACTCTACCACGGGCAACATAGGGTAGTTTGTTTTGTTTGTCTCAAAAACAAACAAACAAACAGTGCAGTACCATCCCAATGTAAGTTGTTAATGAGAGGGACAGTGTGGCACTGATCCTGAAACAGGCATGTGATGCTAAGTGGCTTGGGAAAATTGGCTCATTTATTGGAAATGTGTACACATCACAGCTGCAAATATCCCTAGGAGAGGAACTGTTGGGTTATAGATGGGGCATAGCTTCAGAATTAGCAAATAGTTCCAAATGGTCTTCTAAAGTGGTTGTAGTGATTTATACTCACACCAGTAATGTGTGACACTTCCAGTTGCTCCACATCCTTAACAAAATTTGATATTTTCAGACTTTCTTTTATTAGCCATTTTAGTAAATGTGAGGAGTTATATCTCATTGCAGTTGAAATTGCCATTTTCCTGTTGACTAGTGAGGTGGTACACACAGTCACATGTGTACTGCCATTTGTACATCTTCTTTTGTGAAGATCTAGTAAGTCTTTGGTCCATTTTTCTCTTGGGTTGTCTTTTCCTTGCTTTATTCCTATGTTCTATATATGTATCCTCAGAGCGAGTCTGTTATCACATGTGTATGTAAATATCTTCTCTGTGGCTTGCCTTTTCACCCTCTTAATGGTATCTTTCAGTGAACAAAAGTTATTAAAATAGTCCCATTTTCAAGCTTTTCCCTTATGATCAGTGTTTTCTGTGTCTTATTTAAGAATCTTTGCTTATCCTGCCAAATCCTTTAAAAATGGCTTTTATTTCCTGCCTGTACCTTCCCTGTGGTCTGAGCTATAGAGGGGGTGGGCCTGGGATGAAGGATGTTCTATGTGAGGGGTAAACAGATGTAAGGGAGGGTATTGCATTAGTTCATAGGGCATCAGTCAACACTTAGATAAGATAGCAGTGGTGCCCCTCCCGTGTGTTATCACAGCAGTCCTGCAGAGGAACTGTCCCATCAGCAGGTGATAAACCCAGGTTGCAGGGAGTGCTCAGAAGCACAGTCAACCAAGGAAGCTCAGGGCATCCATCCAACCCAGGTTTGCCCACCTCCAGGGCTGTGCCTGAATGCAGCCCCATGTCTACCTGGGGTGGTGGGGGTGGGGGTCCTGTTGTGTGGGGGTTAGGGCGAGGACGGCTCATGAGGTAAGGGTTAGCTCTGCCACCTCCTGGTGATGTGCCCCTGCGCTCTGAGTGAACAGCAACCAGTCACCGGAAGCTTTCCAGAGGAGGAATTGAGGGCAGACCCATTGCTAGCTTGGCCCAGGGCATGGCGCACTGCTGGGGGTAGGACTCAGCAGAGGGCATTTGACCAGAGGAAGGTCCCATAAGACCCCTCCACTGTGGGCAGGAAGGAGTCCTGAGGGTCTAAGGTCATGTCTCCCTACCACCACCCGCCAAGACCTGACCGCCCAGTGTGGGAGCCCTGCTTTGTGCACAGAAATGCTCCCACCATGTTCCTGGCTACATTTTAACAGAGGCTCAGAAGGCTCCTGGTTTGGAATTTGTTTCTGGGCTAAGCACCAGCCCCTCCTCACTCATCAGAACGTCCTTCTACGGTAATGGGACGGCGTAGGGCTTGACTAGAGCTTAGGGCGGTGTGGGGGGCCGCCAACATCTCACCCCGCTGACTGCAGGGGGCTCCCTAGCGTGGGCCAGGAAAACCTCTTGAAGGTCCCAGGAAAAGGCGCTCCGCAGCTGGCAACACCCCCCGCCCCCCGCAGTCCCATGGCCCAGCCAGGGTCCCTGGGAGGTCCCGGATCACCTGTGTCCTCTCCTGTAAAAGTAGGGTCCCGGCACCTTCCTTAAAAGGGGGCTGGGCTGGGTGGGCGTGGAGCACCGCCTCCCACGAGGCCCTGCCCCCGGGCCGCCGGCTGGTTCAAGTCTTGCCGCGCGGGGGCGCTCGGCTGCACCCTGCCTGGCCCAGCCGGGACGCCCAGTCGCATGCAGGGGACTCTCCGATCCTCAGAGAAAGGAAGCGCAGCTCTTCCGAGCTCCTCCGACAGGCGGAAAATAAATCCGTCCCTGCGCTGCGGACGTTTATTCGGCAGGACGCCATTCCGCTGCGCGTCCGCTCCGCACCCCTTGGGAGCCCAGCTCATGCGCAGCTCCGCCAGCTCGCGGAGGACAGCCCGCGTGGAGCCGGGACCGCTGGGACCTGCAGCAGCGCTCGCCTAGCTCAAGAACGCGATCAACAGAAAGGGCCTGATACTCGGCTTTGGGACCTCAAGCGCCCTGTTCTACCCTCCCATTACAGGTGGGCCTGGACACCTCGTATCACTGAGCCTCAACTCTGAGCCTCAACTTTTGCATCTGTAAAATGGGAGATCAACCATTCATTCCTACCTTGAAGTTGTCAAGAATGTTAAAGGAGATGGATGACTATTGCCCAACTTTCCAGGCCTTAGGCAGCCACCTGTACCTCCCTGAAACTTATAATTCTCCAGCTGTAGAATGGGGATAATAAAAGTCCTTACCTCACAGAGTCGGTGTAGGGTGACACAGCAGCACGCGGCGCCCTGAGCGCTCACTAAATGGCGCTATTGGGGTTATTAAGGAAGCTCAGCAGAGGCCCCTCCCACAGCCCCAGACCTGTGCCCTGGATCCCACAGTTTGTCATTTAGGGACCCAGGCCCCCCAGTTTGGGAGCTGCTGGCTTGGAGCGGAGTGAATAATCCATCTGGTCTCTGGGTTGAGAGGGAGACTTGCTGTGTAGGCCGCAGGTGTCTGGGCAAGAGGCTTGGAGGCAGTGCCCCTCCCCTGGCTGATCTTCGGGGCCCTCTCTGGTTGAGTCACCAGGCAAAAACACTCAGCTTTTTGACACCATCCAGAAAATGAAAATGTCCCAGGCGCCTAATCCTTCCTTTCCTTTTGGCAATTTAAGCCGCCCTGAAACGTGGCCAAGATATTGAACGCAATGTGAGAGCATCCAGGCCCGGCTGGAGGCCTCCTGCAAAGCCAGCCTCGGGAACTTGTGGCACAAAGCCATGGTCTAGGTCAGACTCAGCCTAGCCAGGTATGACTTGACCTCTGACCCCCACCAGTCTGCATCACAGCGTGCCTGCAGACTCCGACCTGAGGGGCACGCCAGGATCCCTGACTTCCTTCCCGCCCACTTCCCCCAGAAAAATATTTGGAATGGTCTTTGACTGAAATGAGATTAATCCTCAGCTCCCTGACAGTGTCTTCGGGCATGTGTTTTTATAACCTCCCTTTCAAATGAGAACCATTTGTCGCAGGGAAGCTGGGGAGGCCCTGGCCCAACTACTGGGCTAGACATCACCGGCACCTGATTGAATGTCATGGACAGTGCCGGGGCCAGGGCACTGAGGTGAGGGTTGGTTGTAAGCAGGGCTAACTGTCCTCCACTCCTCTCTGGCCACTCCCAGTCTCCAGCATAAGCCAGACCATGTGAATTCCAACACTAATTTTCCCACACCACCCTTCACCTGGTGCCTTCACCTCTCTGGGCCTCACTTTGCTCATCTATGAGATGGGGAGATGGTGGCCCCTATCTCCCTGGTGAAGTGGCCAGTCCCGTGCCTGGAAGACAGCAGACGTCAATGTTTGGTGAGGCCTTTGAGTTCCTCAGCAACCTGGGAACTCCTGGTGGGAGGAAAGTCTTCCTCTCCACTGGGGCCTTCCAGAGGACTGCAAATGTCCCTCCTAAATTCCGTGCAAGTCTCCTCCCTTCCAGACTCCCTGAGTGAGAGGGCATTCTTGCATAGCACCTGAGTTGTGGGTACTTTAACGTGGAGAACCTGTGTTTATAGGTGCCACCACACAGTCTCTTTAATTAACTCTGAGCCTTTGGACGGTGGCCTCCTCTCCCCGCACAGTCCCCCTCCACCCCCAGTCCTGTTTGAAGTCTGAACACCCCCCTTCCTGCCCTTCCTGCTCCTGGAGGGTCCTGGAGTAACCACAGACCCTCAGGGCTTGGCTGGGAGGGATTTATTGGAGAATTTCAATCATGAGTCTTGGCTTAAACTTGTTGCTTCCTCAAAAATCTCCCCAGAAGTTTGATACACGTGGAACTGAGGCATGAAAGAAGGACTCAGATGATCTCAGAGCTCCACCTGGGCCTGTCACTTGGAGGAGGAAAGCGCAGAACAGCAAGAAAGATGCAGGCTCGTGGGACCATGCCAAGGTACTGGGATTCATTCGCTTTTAAGGAGCTGAGTAGAAATAGTATTTCCACCTTGGCCACCGACCCCTCCCCCAGCCGTGATTCTGGTGCAGGTGTCTGATCTCTGCAATGTAAGCCCCCTGTTGGTCTTGGGGGCTGGGGGGAGTTTGGAAAGGAGTGTGGGTTGAGAGTTCTGAACTGTGGAATTGGACACCAAAGCCAAGTTGATATGCCATTTTTCTTAATCCCTGGCTTCCCTAGAGGCACTCTCTGGAAGCTTCCTAGCCCACGCCCTTCTACAGGAGCTGAGCCAAGAAGGGCCTGGGACAGCAGCCCATGCTCCATGCATCTCCCCCCTCCCCACCCGACCACCAAGGGCTGACTCATTCCCTCTCCCCAGCAATCTTTGCAATGATGGATGCCGTGGCCCTGGGGAGAAAAAAAAACATGTTTTGCAGTTTCTCCTGAAGCCTTCCACTTCTTTCTTAACAAGTGCTGAAAGCGGCACAAACAGAAATACCTCGGGCTCCCTGTGACTAAGGAGATGACCACATCGCAGCAGCACTAGGGGGTAGGAGCGAGCTGGCTGCACATTGCATCGGGCGAGGTTCCCTCCCAGAACGATAGGCCAACTGCGCTTTGAAGCCCTGGTGAGGCCGCACGTAGTGAGGAGGGGACTGGGCTGGGCCTCCTCGCCTCACGATGTGCACAGATTGCCCAAGATAAAGCAGCCACCGCTTGGTCCAACTTGTGCTGAATCGCTCTTTTCAAAAGCCCTTTCAGATGGTTTCACTTCTCTGCCCGCTTTGTTGAAAGATGTAAAAATTTCAAACCACAAAGTAAACATTTCAAAACCCTCTCTTTTCAAAATCAGTCACATTTTCAAATATCCCTTGAATTCCATCTCCCCCCCCCCTTCTTTTGCTGTCTTTGGATCGGAGTGTTTTTCATTAATTTAGAAGCCATCCAGGTAAAGCTGGTGTTTCTGAGCAGTGTTTCGGGGGCGGGAAGCGCCTTTGTTATTTAGTAGATGTGCTAGATAAGTCCGTGTCTTGTCGAAATCAAGCAGGTTTTCTTTATTAGGGTGAAATCGTAATGAACTCATCTGCTTCTAATATTTATAAAGAGAAGAGAGGCCATTAATTCTACTGCTTGTGAATAAAACCATCTGTGATTTCTTTCCATTTGATGGGTTTTGGTTTTAATATACATTTTTCACAAATAAGCACAGAGATTTTTTGGTGAAAATGTCACATTCAGGATCTCATAAAGAAAGAATGCAAAGAGAGGAAAACTAAATGTTTTGTTAGCTAAGTAATTTCTCACCTTGCAGAGTGGGGAACATTTGAGCCAACTTTAGCACATTAGGTGATAGAATCGCCCGTTCAACGCTAATGCAATCCATGACATGTTACAAGGCAAACCTCGTCCGTTTTGAAGTTTGTTTTCCTTCGGGAATTACACAGTTCGTTTAACCTAATCTGTCCTGACACTTGAATTATAATATTATGAGCTTCTTCAGGGAAGTAAAACAGTAGTTGCCTGCTTAAAAGCAAAGCAGAAGTTAATAAAGTGGGCAAAATGTCAAGGAAAAAGGGCTAATCGAATCATGGTGTCATTCTCTAGAGAAAATATAGTCAAGTTGTATTTTTTTTCCAGTGGAAATCTTGGACGCCTAATGACATATTTCTGTCCAGGAAGAAATTTGAACTCTGAAGCCAAACTTGATTAAACCCCAAACTGCAAGACTTTGCCCAATGGGACCACTTGGGGACTTTGACTTCTGGGTGTCAGAGCTTAATTAAAATATTCATCCAGCTGCTCTCCCCTCACCAAAGGGGCCCAGAGGAATTAAACCAATAAGCTTAATTCTATTAGTTCACCTGCCTGTGTACACAGAGATGCGGAAGACCATTTACTCGTTCAGAAAAAAATCATGATCCAGCCCTGTAAATCCAGCACGGGCAGCCGTCAGTGCAACGGCACAATGGTCCCCCAGACAGATGCAACACGCAGGAATCTCAACTCCAGACTCCAAACGCACACGGCGGCTATTTTTAATACTCTTCCAAGAAAACCAAAATGCAGATCATTTATTATATGTGTGTGTGTTATGATCTGTATGTCATTTATGACAACATGGAACATGTACCGACTTCTCTGTGCCACTGTGCTGGGCTTTCTCATTCATGTCTGACGTGAACCTTCACTTCCCCCTATGAAGTTAACACGATCATCACCCCCACTTGACAGATGAGAAAACCAAGGCTCTAAGAGATGAAATGACTTGAAGCCCAGAGTTCTCAGACCACAGTCTCTTGAGCTCTTAACCCGTAGGAATGAGGGCTCCACTGACATTTTAATCTTCGTTTTAAATTTTATTTTCTATCTGTCATACCCACACATACCATATAAAATTCAGAAAGTATGAAGGCTATAAGCAAAAGCAGAAAGTCAGTCCCACATTAGCCCATTCCCTCCCCAAGGCAGCATCCACCAAGGGCATCTCCTTTCAGAGAGCAGGGGCTTCTACCAGCAAATATGGGGAGGTTTCCTTTTATAAAAACTCACTTGGAGCATAACAGGTACGCTGTCTGCAGCTTGCTTTTTTCATTTAATAATTTACCCTGGAGAGTTTACCATCTCTTTAAGACTACATGCCATTCTAGTCAATAGATGGATTAGATTGACCCATGTGAGATGGTCCATATTCAAAAATTCTCGACCAGTTTTTCACACGATTCTGCCTGATATTAGAATTGTTTACCCAGCCTCCTAAGATGAGCATTTAGGCGACTTCTCAGCTTGTGCCTTTACAAACAGTGCTTGTGATGAATATCCTTTGCATGCTGACAGGTATTATCTATCTGTACGATAAATTCCTATAAGTGCCACTACCTCTGAGATCTTGGGTGGGTTGAGTCACTTCCCTTTGCCCTGAGTGTGAAACAAAGCAGCTGCTTTGGGCCCTTTCTGAAGCCCCTGGCAGGCTCTGTTGTTCTACAAGACTGCAATCCCCACATCTGAAATTCTATATCATAGCTAGAGATTACCTATCATGCCCCGGTGAATATAACCACAGCTCTGGCTCAGGGTCCCCCACATCATTGTGGAAACAAATGTTTTCCACCAAACGCTAACTAACTCCCTGCTGGCCATATCTGTCAACCAGGGAATGAGACATTTCCCTGTGATCAATACAAATGGAATAGAAATCTATCCTGGGCAGCAGCAGCAAGCCTTGGTTTTTAATAAGGGGACCTCCAGAGGATATTGCATTCCTATGACAACAGCCAACGTGTCATAAGCTGTTTAATGCAAAGGTCTGAAGCTAGGGCCCAGCCGGACACTGGGTGGTTTCAGGATGGAACCAGGCTGGTCCTTAAAGGCTGTTGCAGAAACCTGCCTGCCACGCGGCCCACTGTCTGTCCTCAGTCCCCTGTGGGCCACCTGTTCACAGAGGCAGCCACATTTGCCAGCTGGGCTGTGGTGGAGCCGGCACAGCCAGCCAGAGACGATCTGCCGCCACAAATCTGGTTATTTACGGCTTGCCTGTGGTCCCCGACAACCAGGCAACTCTCGGATGACAGCAGTTCATCTTAAACAGGACCAGGTACTTGGGCAGAGGTGGCAGTGAGCATAAACAACTGTATTGATAGTCTCTTTTCCAAAGGCTTGTGAAGGGCAGCTACGAACTAAGACAAACTAAGATGCCCTAAAAACACCATTCTTGCCCAATCAGCCGAGATGACACCAGGTTCGTCTCTCGGTTCTTCTGCTTCTTTTTAAATTATCTGATGATACAGATCAGGGCTGGGAAAGACAGTAGAAACAGGAAAACAGCCAGTATGTAAGGGAGATGGGATCAGCAGTGATTTATTTCCTGAGACTTGATATTTTAGGTTATTGTTGTTGTTATGCATGTGCAATAAATCATATCCCCAAGTATCTGTTAATAGAGTGTTTTATTCTTTAAAACATTTTTAGAAAGAATTTTTTCAAGTGGGTAGATTGTTTCTTGAAATCAAATCCTCAGGTTTTATTAAGAGATGTGACAATAAGAATCTGTCAATACATTTTTCCACTGGGAAATTTTGCCACTGATCTTACCACCTAGAAAAGGTCTTGTCCTTTTAAAAAATTATGAGAAGAGAAAGAAAGGGAGACTTAGATATTTTATTGCTTAAAATGCTTTGTTTGAATATATATAATGTATTTAGTCCTTTGGCTTTTTAGCCACCAAATTCACGTTTAAAATTTTTAAATGCCATGATGCACTTTCTCTCCGGGTTTCCAAAGGCAACTCTCAAAATTGCTTCTACCAACACCTTTGAAATCAGGTACAGAGGTCCCCCAAGGAAGATCTTGGGGTATGATTACAACACTCCCCTGTGCTTCTCCCTCACACCGGGCTTGTGGACACTCTCAGACCCTCTGTTGAAAGTAACTGACTAGGCTGCGGCTTAAAACTAATCTCATCCTCGGCTCCCCGGCAAGAGGTCAGGAGGCGAGTCTTTGAGAAGATGATCTCCAGCAAGATCTGAAGGGCTCCGAGAATATAACAAGTTGTAAAAGGGCAGGAGAGAGGGGAGGAGTAGAGAGAGAGAGAGAAAGAAAAAGAATAAAAGCAAAATTAAATTTTCACAATTAAGTATATTCTTTTTTTCATTTAGTTAATTTCCAGCCGCTCACATTTATTGCACATTAATTATGCATACGGCTTTTGTGCGACTTATAAAGTGAAGAATGTGATCCTTATCCTTTCATGGAGGATCCAGCCACCGAGCCGGAGGCTTTGGTGGTGACGGCTGGAGAAGCCTCAGGTCAGAGGGGCAGAAGCCGAGTCCTCTCTGCGCAGCCAGCAGTCGGCGGCGGGGTTTCACTCCCAGCCTGTGCTCTCGGGTCTCCTGCCTTGACTTTCTTAAAAGCATTTCCTATGCAGGGGTGGTGACCAAGGGGGCCTGGGGGCCTGGACGATTGGCTAGGCCCATTTCTGGGCCCAATCTAGGGAAAATCCCCACACTAACCCCTGCCTAGCCTGCCCCACCTGGCCTCGGCCAGTATCTGTAGTTAAACCCACTGGCCCAGGCTGGGAGCAAAAGCAGGAATATGACTAGCAAGGCCCTGGTAGGGAGTGCTGGGGGCACTTTTCCTTCCCCAAACCACTCCATGCCCCCTAATGTGCCAAAGGAAGCTGAGGAGGTAGGAGTATCACCTAGGCTGCCCCACCCACCCCAGACCCCAGCCTCAGACTCCTCTTGGCCCACCAATGGCCTCAGAAAGTTAGACCCTCATCCCTGTGCTGTGTGAAATGAGACCAGGGCCACAACCTTTCTGCCTCTCTTCTTGGGAGGACTCCCTAAAAGTGCTTCCCCCTCATCCCAGCCCAGAACCCACCAGAGGGCCCCACTGCCAGGCAGACACTGGGAGTCATCACTTGGCACAGCTGTAGTGTGGGACTCTGCCCCTTAACCAGATGCTCAAACTCCACCAAGAGTGTAGACCCAGGAGCTTACTATCCCTAGCTCCTTCCAGGGAAAAACTCTCTGGGACTTAAGCAAAGTTGTGGCCATTGGACCAGGACCCTTGACCTCTGCTCAGAGCTGGGCTCCCTGCATCCCCAGAAGCCTGCACCTCCTCCCAAGCCCTGAGGCCAAGTGCCAGGTCACCTCATGGGCACAGAGCACCCACCTGGACCAGCCTATGTCTTTACACAGATTCTGAGCACACATCCCCGGGACCCTGGCCCCCCACTGCTAGGGATATCAGTCCCCAAGTTCAGGCAACATGACTCCTCTCTCTGATCCAGATTCCTCACCTGAAAACAGGATTCAGAACTGGACACAGAGCCATTTGAGGTTTGAGTAGAGTGTTGCCTACAAAAGACCCAGCCCAGGCTGAGCGCCTAGGAAAGAGTCAGAAGGGTGGGGACAGAGACCCATTTTATAGTTAAGGGAACTGAGATATCTAGAGGGAAGGCACCCTGCCAGGCCTGTGTGAGATACGGCCAGGTGTGAAGGTCTGGGGCTCTCCTGGGTCTCACCACTCTCAGCCCTCAAGAGGCTGGGACCCACCCCCATCTCCATCCACTGATGGCAGAGACAAGGAGTTAGAAAAAGAAATTCACACAGCAGGTCCCCTCTCCCCCACAGGATGGACTTTGTGGCAGTCCTGCCGGGCCATCCACACGGCATAGGCAGGGAGACCTGGCCCTTGGGCCGCCTGGCAGCTCTCTGCTCCCATTTATAATGGCAAACCAGCCACTGGGGTATCAGCCCCGGGAACAAAGATCACAGTGAGCAGAGAGAGCTGAGGTTTATCCCACGGGGCCCCGCAGCCGGCAGCTCCACTGCAGTGGCATTCTGAGGTTTGCAACCCAGACGGTGAACAGCCCCGGCCATCACCCCAGCCCTTGGGAGGGGGCTGGGGCCTGGGCTGTCCCCTTTTATCCCCTCTTGTTCTTTTTGTTGGTGGTGGTGGTGTCTGTTTTAATAAAAACTATTCTCCCCATAGTCCTGCTGGAATAAACCATAAAACATCTCTCCTAGTCTTCTCTTCTGGAATCCCCACCTCACCCTGCAGTGACTATGAAGAACTTTAAAATAAAATTGTCATCATAAAAAAACAACCGTGCATAATAATAAACAACATGTTTAACATTTATTACTCTGTGTTCCGACAAACTCAAATGTGAAAACATGCCAAAATTTGGGTTTCATAAAACAATTTCTCATCAAGTTCTTTCCTTTAACAAAATGCCTCTGTTTCATTCCCGGCTGGTGAGATTCACGCCAAACGCAGTAGCATTTCCAGAAGCGGGAGTTGGGTCTGATACTCGTACGGTCCCCAAACTGTACCTTTGGCTCTGTTAGATTTTCTCTGACTGACAATATTCTTTCCTAGTGAACAGTAGTAAGCAACTATGTCACACGGGGATGGGGATGGCTGCCACCATCATTCAGAAACAAGACAACTTATAACACAGTGCCAGTCACAGGCGCCAAAACCCCTTTTTTGCTAATTGTAGTAAAATACGGATAATGTAAAATTTGCCACCTTGACTATTTTTAAGTGTTCAGTTCAATGGCATTTAATTACACACACACTATTGTGCAACTATCACCCTATCCATTTCTAGAATCATTTTTATCTTGTAAAACTAAAACTGTCCCCATGAAACTATAACTCCCATTCCTCCCTCCCCTCGCTCCTGAGAATACCCATTCTCTTTTCTGTCTGTAGGAATGATTATAGGTACCTTGGGTCCCTTGGGTACCTGCATCATTCCATATCCGTCTCTATGTACCTGGCTGATTTCACTTAGCACAGCATGTTCAAGGTCCCCGTGTTGTGGCACATGTCACCTTTCTAAGGCTGACTACTATTCTGCTGTACCAAGATGCACCTTCTAACATCTCACAGAATGCAGCCCCGTATTGTGACATGAGGACACACCCAGATTTGTATCCTAAGACTTCCAGGTCCATGGTCACATATGTGGATGCAGACCAAAAGGCAGCCCTCTGCCCCTGAATGTCACACACAGGGACAGAAGTGCACACACGAGGACCGCTCTCCTGGTCGCACACACTGATGAAGGCAGGGTTGCACCCGGAGCCCTCTGTTTGCCATTCTTATGTGTGTAAGCACAGGTAGTGTCCACCCCTGTGCCTGCCCAAGTCAGAGGGAGGTTTGGCAGCCTCCCAGACACCATAGCTGAGGGTCTCAAGGACCCATCTCAGCACTGGGGGAGGGTGGGCATCTTGGCACTTGACAAGTCCCTATCTCCAGCCTCCTCTGCAGGGTAAAGAAAGGTGCCGCCAGCACCTGGGAAGCCCAGACTTGGGGGGCCCCCAATCCGCCAGATTTCACAGAGATTCAAGCTCCTACTCTCCCCTTTCTCTGGATAGGGTGAGAGCTGTAAGAACAAGCACCTCTGTACTCAGGAGCAGGGAGGAGGACCCCCCACCTCCATGCCGTCCCAAGCACCTTCTGTGCACAGGCGCACAGCTCTTCCAAGCTCGGAACTCTGGGACCTGAGTGTCCTGCCATCCCCTTCCCGCTGCCCCACAGGGGAACTGAAACCAAAGGAAGCCTTTCAAATAATAATGCCCCACAGTGTCTCCTGTTCTAATTCTCAAAATCCCTCTCTCTCAAACTACTGTGAATTGTCTTCAAGCAATGATGGTGATGTGGTTAAGGCAGAATCCTTATTCTTAGGAATGCTCACTAAAGTATTCAGGGGTGACATCCGGGACTTTCAAACTTGGAGCAAAAAATACATAGCTCCGGATGTGCGTCTACACAGAGGTGACGAGTGTGGCCACTCATCTGCGCACGCCGACCTGGGGGCGGGGGGAGGGCACTGTGCTCTTCTTTCAGCTTTTCTCTACACGTAGATATTTTTATAATAAAAAGTTGGGAGTGAAATCCCTTTTTCTCAGTGTGCCCCTCTTATTATTTCCTGTCCCTTTGTACTCTGTAACCACAAAGTGACCCAGAGGCCCACAGGGTAGCGAGGGGACGTGGAAAGGACACCCCACCGAGTGCACAAGTAGAAACATCAACCTCCACTTCCCAGCAGCACCGCGCAGCTCAGCCTGCACACTGCTGAGGGAACCGGGACAATAGGAGCTTAGCTGCCCCGTGTGGCTTCCCTGATATATGCCGTCCCCAGGGAACTGGAGGGATGTGGGTGGGCTGTCACCAGAAACCAAGTAAGAGTGTCTTTTCCCAGCTCTGTCTCCTCTTGGTGTGGCTGTGCTCTGGGATGTCCCACATGGCTGTGAAGTGTGTGACTCACCAGAGTCGGAAACACCTCCATGGACACAGGGCCCACATCTCACTCACTCCTGCTGTCTCCCCAGTGCTGGCCCAAGGTCTGGCACAAAGTAGGTGCTTGATGGAGTGAGTTCAAGCTTACAACTAATGCCCTCTTTTGCATGAGTTGGAATAGAGTTGAGATCATTCCTTGTAGGCCGGCCAGCTTGCAGAGATAAAGGTGACCAGCCCATGGTGACTCAGGCCCAGGCACCCCTCTCAGCAGCAGTAGCTGAGGACAAATGGGCAGCAGCTGAGAGGAGGACAAGGGCCCCTTGAAAAGCTGAAAGAGTTGGGGCATGGACGGAAGAGCAGGTGGGACACTCGGCCAGAGCCAGGGCTCTTTGGAGCTGCCTTTGACACCAGGATCTCTCTGTCACTGGGGCCGGATAGCCTCTCTCTGCCACTCAGTGTCCGCTGGCCAGGAGAGGAGCACCTCAGATGCAAAAGGGAATCACCCAAGATGGTGTTTATTTCAATCATCAGAGATCAAAGACACGTCCCCAGGACTGGGAGTCCTCCAAAGGGGCTGCTGCTAGTGCCCTTGCTCTCCCCCTGCCCCAAAGTGGCTGGCTCAGCATCCCTCACCCCTTCCAGAGCTGCAGCCCAGGGAGACCTCTGGAGACCCTCGGCTAGGGTCTTGCTGACTTCATGGCTGTGGTCCTGCAGAAAGCTGTCCTGGGCAAGAAGTAATGACAGCAGGAATGTGCAGCTAGAGCACTGGTGCGTCCAGGGACCTGAGAGCCAGCTAGGGCTCCTGCCCCTGTGAGAAGGCCAGTGGCTGGGTGCAGGGCAGTGGGATGGCAGCCAACCCCATCTCAATAAGTCCCCTAATTCTTGGAGATTCTGTTTATTCTTCTGTAAGAGGGACAAACACTTGGCTCAGAGCGAGCATCGAGTGGGCAGTCACGGTGTCTCAGCAATGCTGTTGTTAGGCTGCATGTGCTTAGGACACAGCCAGAGTCCTCGGCGCTACTGCGACCTGCTGAGACACATTTTAGGTGATGCTTAACCCCAAGGGCCAGCAGACCCGTGTGATTGGCAAGTGGATCTGGATGCTGAGCCCAGCAAGGTCTCCTCCTTGCCTACCGCCAGGCCTGTGTCCCCCTCCAGAGCCTGCCATCTCACGGTCTCTCCCACACCTGGGTGCCGCAGGATGTGGGATGGCCTGTGCTGCCCCAGGACAGAGGCCACAGACTTTGTCCGCACGGTTTGCCATGAAAGAGCAAAACCACCGCAGGGTTCAAAGGACTAGAGGAAAACCTAGTAACTCGTCCCAGACGGTCCGTCCACTCTATCAAAGCTGATTTCAGGGAGCAAAGTTCCCACCAGGAGAGGCCACAGCCTCATTAGGGAGCTCTGGGAATGATGAAAAAGCCAGGCCGCCATGCACATCCCTGGGACAATTAGGCCTTGTCCCTCCACCTTCAAAGGCGATCTTGCTGTCACACACCCCAGAGCGTGTGAGGGGATCGATGTGGGTCTTTCTCTTTTCTCTATGTCTTTCTGTCTCATTCGTTTGCTGTGTTCTCTCTTTTTCCTACACTTCAGCCTCCCTCTGCACCAAGTTACTCTGCGTGTTCCAGATGCTGTCCACTGGGTACCCACAGATGTCCCAGACAAAACTATTCCCATGTCCTCAGAGGAGGGCCCAGACGCTGCCCCCCTTCCCTGAGACACCCAGCCTAGCCAAAAGATGGGAATGGTGCAATCATTTCCACTGATTCCTCCTCTGAACTCTAATTCTCCCCGTGGTAAGTACAGAATGCAAACTATTCCCCCACAGCAAACTCCGGTTTCCGGATGCCTTCCTAGGATGCAGCAGGACCTAAGCCGAGATTCCTCCCCAAATCCTGATGAGCAGGGCCCCCCCCCACCTCCATGGAATGTTTCTTACCCATGTCAGGAGTTATAAGCACAGCAGTGACACATTCTTCCGCACCCCTGGACGCTGCTGGGGCCTTGGGCTGTGAGACATTCAGCCATCCGTAGACACAGATGGTTTTCGGGAATGCCACCAAAACCGATCCAAGCCTGGAATGCGCGTAACGCGGGCCTGCCCGGGCCTGCCCACGCCGCCGGCACCCTGGTCCTTGGCACCACGGAAGGTTCCTATAACAGACAACACCACACGTGACATGCAGATTCTTACATCGAGCAATTATTTGAGGGGATCAGCGTGTTGCTTTAAGGGAGGAGGCAAATTCTACCTACTTGTTTTTGTCATAACACCAGAGGAAGCGGGCACAATATTTGCGAAATTAGAAACAGCCTTGGTTGGGTTGCTGCCCCCTCGCTGATGGTACTCGGGTATTAATCCATTAAGGCAATCAAAAGAGCTTAAATAAAAGTCTGAAGCCTGCAATATACATGTCAATGAACAAGCGGTAAAACTTCCTGAAAAGGTGATTTCAAAGCCATATTGCCCACGCTTGGCAAATTGCATATTTAATTATTTTGTCAGTCCCTTTTTCTCCTCTAATCTTTGGGGAAAATGCCTTTGGCCATACGAAACCAGTTAGGATAATTAAGGTACCACGGAATTAGGTGTTGGCTGATTTCTCAGAAAGATGCCATCCTTTAACCTGGTAGGGATGTGTGCAGGCCCCAAAAGGCAGACAGCAGTGTAATGTGTCCCTTTCTATAGAAAGATCAAAGGTCTTTTGCCCCTTTCAAGATGTTTGTAGAATTTGTTTCCCAATTATCCCACATTTGCGCACTGGGACATCCTAGTTAACTCTTTGATGGCACCTCTGGAATTGGGCCATAATTGACATCAAGCCGCGCCTCCCAGCTCAGGGCAGGGGGCTGAGAGTTCCATCGTGGTTGGGTCTACCCTCAGAGAGGGAAGAGGAAGGATGGAAGGTAGAAACGGGGTGCAGCCCTGCTCTGTGCCTTGTGCGAGACTCACCCCATTGTTTCAGACTTTAGCTGATTCTCATGTGAATTGAGGTTAGGGTTTTTGCTTCTGCAAAATTTTGCCATTGTAAGAGCAGAGTTGACTATCTTTGAAAAACATTCTAGAAAGAAAATACACTGCATATAGTATTTTTCCACATAAGAATATTTCTTCTGATATAAATGTCTTAACACAGTAACTAAGAAAATGACATGAAGGTTATGTTAACCAGTTTGATGAAAATATTTCAAATTGTGTAAAAAAAACAGCACACTGTACCCCCATGACAGTATCAATGTACACAGCTATGATTTAATTAAAAAAATAATAATAATAAAAAAAGAATATTTCTTCTGATCCAAGGAAGATGTACTTGGGAACAGTGAGAAAAATGGGTCAAAATTCAAGGCTATAGTATTTTGAAATTATTATTTTTTTTTTTTTGAGACGGAGCCTCAAGCTATCCCCCTGGGTAGAGTGCCATGGCATCACAGCTCATAGCAACCTCCAACTCCTGGGCTCAAGAGAGTCAGTATTTTGAAATTAATTGTGATTAGAATAGCACACCAAAGTAGGAAGTCAAATGTGAAACTATTTTAGAGAAAATCTGATATAAAATCTTTCTTTAGCATGCTTTGTATTTGCTTTTCGTGTTTCCTTTTTTCACATTCTGTAGATCTTTCTTGACTCTGCAAATATTATTTTTCTGATTGCTTCCTTCACATAATTTATCTTAAACATCTCTGTCTTAGCTGAAGAGAGAGAGGGGAAGAGAGAAAGAGAAAAATAAAGAAAAGCTTTTCTGAATCTCTTCATATATAAATGCAAGGGCTCTGGAAATAATTTTTTTAAAAGTCCTCAATGATTTGAAAAATGAAATACCCTTGTTCCAGGGAGCCATATTCCTGCTCTGGGAAATTTTGCTTATATTTTATCTACTCTTTCCTTCCACTTTAACACCTAAAAAATCCACCTGTGTCCTTCATGTTTTAAATCGAGGCAATGAGATCCTAGAAGCTTCAGAAGGAAAAGTTTCCCTGCGATGTCGGCTGTTTTCTATATCCTTCCAGAGAAACCGGAGATTACAGTGGCAGGCTGTCGGCCTGCCACGTTCTCTACAAACAGCAAACTCAAAAGGGCCTCGTTTCTTGGATAAATAATTCCCGTTGTGAAGAATCTCCCCTCCGTGACCCCTCCGAAAACATGCACTGAAAGAATAATGTCACAAGAAAATGCATTATCTGCTCTTTGCCTAGAAAAAGGATGACCACAGCCTGCTGATATCTCCATAATCGGATGACTCTTCTCCTGGAGACGGGGCGTGAAAGGTTGTCCCCGTGAGGAAACGGAGCAGCCCCTCCAGGGAGATGCCCCTGGGTAGGGTTGCCAGATTTAGCAAATAAAAATACAGGATATCCCATCACATGTGAATTTCACATAAAAAAGGAATTTTTTTAGTATAAGTATGTCCCAAGATTGCACGGGACATACTTATCCTAAAAACAGTATCCCTTATTTATCTGATGTGATGGCGCATCCTGTATTTTATCTGGCAACCCTTAGGTTCCAAATGACATTGAGGAAGCTGGGCAGGGACATCCCAGTTTTTCCAGCTGGAAGCAAACTTGAGTCCATCAAGAAAACAGCACTTCATGTTTGGCTGGGAATGCTACCCGGCTGTCCCCGACTTTCTGTATGACTAACTTGTGCCATCTTCCCTCTGCACCCCAGGTTTCCCATCCAGAAGTTGGAGGTTGGAGTGAAGTCTGAGGTCTCCAGGATGGAAGGAAGCCAACGTGCTCTGTGCTCACCTTAATGGAGCCTTTTGGGTCTCGCCAACCCCTCTCTTCAAAAACCTCCCTGCACGGTGAATGGATCCCTGCTTTATGACAAGGAAACTGAGGCTGTGAGGAAGCCAGCGCCAGGCTGGCTCGCCCAACAAGCGAACAGACGTCGACACCAAGACATTTCAGTTGGATTTTTTTAAAGTACCAAACTTCATTTGGGGAAGTATCAGGACTTCACAGGACTTCCTAACGCTACAGTAAAATACTCTTTCTTTTGATGACCTGCAGGGGCCCAGGGACGCTTTAGGAGCTTTGGCTGCTGAAAGTTTTGACTTGTGGGCCTGCCTGTGTCGGGCCTGCCCAGGTCCAGGCCTCCAGGACTCAGGGTCTCCCAGACCTCTCATCTCCTACACTGAGCTCGGGGCAGTCACTTCAGAAGCTCCATTTTGGGGCTTGAGACCTCAGCCTGCTAACCCTGCCAGGGGGTGCTCAGCCTCTGGTCCCCAGGGCAGGGCTGGGCAGTCACAGGTGGCAGATTAAGTCAGACTAGGCCCTTAGTGGAGAAGAGTACTCAAGGCTAACTCTCTCAAGACACCCTCCTTGCTGCTTATAGACAGAAGTCCCTGGGCTCAGCCTCCTGGCCCAGGTCCCACTTAGCCCCTTCAATCTGGTTAGAGGCCGCCATCCTGTTTCCTACAGTTCTGCAGGGGATGGTTCTCCCCACTCAGCCCCAACCACCCCTTCAGCCAGTTCTTTTTCTTATCCCCCCTAACTCCCTCCTGCTGCAGAAGAAGCCCTTTTGGTCCTGCTGGGCCTCCAGGGAGACAAAGAACAGCTGGTCAGCATCTGGTGCTCACCATTAGCCAGGGCCCCTGGCCCCTGGGCCTTCCGCTCCCTGGGCGGAATAATCCTGCTTCCTCTAACCTTTCGGCTGGGCCAGTGCTCCAGGGCTTTCATCATGTCCTTCATGCTTCTGAAACCACTCCAGGCTCCCTGGCCCTCCCGTGGCTTCTGCTGGGCCAGGCCAGGCTGGCCAGCGGGACAGGGGCAGGGGGTGAATGACCCCTCTCCCCTCCCGGTCCAGAGATGTGGGGGTGCAGCAGCCACATCTCGGGGAGGAGGTAGAGGTCAGGGCTAGAGCAGGTCACCCTGCTGCCAGCTGAGCCTCAGCCTGCCATCTGGAAAATGGGGACTTAGGCCCTGCTGCAAAGGCTTGGTGGGAAGGTGCCAACCCCTGATACCTCCTGAGTAGGCAGCCCTCAGCTGCCTCCCCTGTAAAGGGGTGGTCAGGAGGATCCCAGAGGTAAGGTCCTCTTGAGCTTCCATGAGCCACAGCAAGGTCTGTGCAGGAGTGTGGGGACCTATGACCGTCAGTGCAGTGTGCAGCGATGGTGTGTTGTATTCTTATTTCTCACCCCGGGCCAGTGACCCTAGAGTCCTGGATTCTGAGCCTGCTGGACTCTGCTGCAGCCCTCCCCCCAGCTGCGAAGGAGAGGTCCTGCACACATGGCTGAGTTAGCTTTTCCTCCTCAGCACTTTCAAAATCCATTTGGGATCTCTCCTTCCAGAAGCTTCCTTGGCCCCAGTGTGATGTCTCTGTGGGCCACAGGAGGGCTGAGTCCAGCGGCCCTCTTTCTTTTCTCCCTAGCTTGGGTGGCTTCCTCCGGGCAGTGTGTGTGGCTGGAGCTGGCATGGGCACCCAGAGGACTAGGCCAGCAGACTGAGCCAGCCACACTCAGCATTTATAGACTTGAACAAAAAAAAAAACAAGCTCACAGAAACTGCAGCCAACATCCGGACCTCAGGTCATATCCCTCAGAGACCTACCACCGTGAAGGTGTCCCAGAAATGCCAGTTATTTAGTGTCCAGAGACACCATAAGCTGTCTTTGATTTAGAAGGGATCATACCATCCCTACCCCGGTTCTCAGAGGCACCTCGTGTTGAAAGGAGCTGGAAAGGCCGTCTTGTCTGTCCCCTGCCTCTGACCTGAGCAGTCCCCCAGTCCCCATCCCCTTCCTGGGCCTATGTGAGCCCCCTTGGTGGCATGCACGCCTCCCCCACCACAAAGCAACGCCCGGCACACTCTCCCCACACGTACCTTGCAATTCACATGATCAAAACTCGGAAAGAATCCCAGAGAGGAGAGAGATATTTATTAAATGCAAACTTCCAATTACTCCCATAGTAATCTTTTTTCTAGTAACTGAGCTCCAACGTATTTTTCTAGCAATTATTTTTAACATTCCAAAAACTGCCCTTAGAATATACAAAACACATTTCGAATGACTCGCACTTAAGAGAAGCAAGCTCTCTTTTCCTTCCATCTCAGTTCTTAACAAACTGGGAAGCTGAATGTGTAGATAATCACATCTCCGCAATAGATCATAACAGGGGTGATTCCCCCAAAATAAACAAGGGAAGAAAACCAAGAAGTTAAAAAAAAAGAATTCACATCCCCAACATCTTCATATGTTTGCTATTCCTACCAAGGTATGTAGCTTCAGGGTGGGACTTTCCTGGCACCAAATGGCAGCAAGTCCCTGCCCCCCGGGCTCTATAAGTGGGTCAAGGAGTTGCGGGCTGTGGGACCTTACCTGTGAGCGTCCCCAGGGGCAGGTTGAGCTCGGGAGCTGTCCGGCCACGGAAGGTGGAGGCGTGGAGGTGCGGGGAGGCCCTTTTTGGACAGGTGCACGGGCCCATCTCTCTCCAAGGCACTACCTGTGGTTTACTGGACGTTTATTAGAAGCTCACGCAATATCATGAAGCACCTGCAGGCAATAAAATCCCTTACATGTGTGAGGCCTTGAGGAAATTAGCAGCCCCTCTCTGGGGATGCATATTTTGTGAAGATGTTTATTACAGATGAAGTGCTCCCGGGGTGGAACATTAACAAGTTGTAGAGTGATAAAAGGATTTTTATCCTTGCTCAGTGACAGAAGTAGGAAGAAGGCTTTAACAGAATCTATAAAAGACCTACTTCCTAATGAATTTTCTTAACTCTTTATTAATAGGGTTGGCTGAGTGGAGTTGGGGCATGGTGTGCGGAGCCGGTTGACAGGGGGGTGGGGCAGGATGGGGGCATGGGCCCGGGGACCCGACTGAAGACGCGTGAGTGGGGCCTGCACGAGAATCCCGGGCACAGGAGGCCACGTGAGGTGGAGGCACTCTGCCCAGGAAACATGTGGAGGGCCCTGCGGGTGATGGGGAGGGTCAGGCCAAAAGGCAGGTACCAAGCCCCTCTTTTTAACCCCCTGTTCCCCACTCTGGCCTGCAGGCCATTACGGAGATGAAAGCCCAGAGAATGCCTTTGGACCAGGACTGCGGAATCTAATTGAATTATATGAACGCAGTTAAGCGTCTGCTTCAGAGAGGCAGGGCTCCCTTTCAAGACTGGATGCTCCAGGAGTTAATGGGCTATTTGAACAATACAGGCCAAGAGCCGAGCACAGGTGGGCTGTGTTAATAACTTTATTTAGACCTGCTTTTTTTCCCCCTTTGAGGCGCACAAGCCTTCCATTAATGCATTCATTAGAGTTTATGGCCAGGCTCTGGGTTTCTCCTAATGACACTGTCCAGACCCAGCTCCCCAGCTAATTGAGGCCAGCTGCCCGGCCGCCCCGCCCAGCCTCAAGACCCAGTGTCACCAAGATTAGCTGCTGGGCCAAAGCTGGAGCACTAGGGAGAGGAGTCCTGTGGCCCTTTCCCCAGGAGGTCCAGGGGAAAAGGGAACAAAGGACACCTCAGCCCTACCCAGGTCCCGTGAAGGAGCCCAGATGGGTGGGCTTCCATCTCTACAGCCCCTTGAATGGCCACTACCACAGCCCTTCCAGCCCCCTCCTGGCCCTCATCCCCAGTCAATCACACTGATGTTCCAGGAGGCAAACTGGATCCCCACGTCCTGCCAACCAGCCTGCTCCCACTGCCCATGGAGGGAAGTTCAGATTCTGCCTTGACATTTAGCCTCCTTCTTCTTGGATCCAGCCTCAACTCTCCTTTCAGCTGAATGCACCCCAGGCTCCAGAGGAATCCCTACTGCCTCCTGCACCATCAGCCAGGGATGCCTCACTCGATGGACCCACTTTCTTCCATACCTGCAAGATCCAGTTCAAATGCAGCCTCCTTCAGGAAGCCTTCCTTTGCTGCCTGGATTGGAGTCCTGTGAATGTGTGGAGTCTTTGGACCCCTCCGTCTACTAGACTGTGAATAAATACCTCAGGGACAGGATCCATGTTAGTTATAACACACTAGCTGTCTACCCCCCATTTATCAATCATTTGCATATGCCAGACGCTCCATAAGCACCAGGTCATTAAACCTCCATAGCACCCCAGAAGGATCTTTTATTGTCCCCATTCCACAGATGAGGAAACTGATGCTTGAGGACAGAAAAGTTACTTACTCAAGACTACCCAGCTGGACCTCCCTTCACCAACCTGACCACAGCATCTGCATCACAGGACAGAAGCAGGAGCATGGTGAGATTGGTTGTTGCATATTTAGGAGTTAATTTTGTGAACTAGTTTCTTAAGCCTTTGTTAAAAATTTAAATTATATAGGGCCAAGCATGGTGGCTCACACCCGTAATCCTAGATCTCTGGGAGGCCAAGGCAAGTGGATTGCCTGAGCTCAGAAGTTTGAGACCAGCTTAAGCAAGACCAAGACCCCATCTCTACTAAAAATAGAAAAAAAATAACCAGGCATTGTGACATGTGCCTGTAGTCCCAGCTAATCAGGAGGCTGAGACAAGAGGATTGCCCAAACCCAGGAGTTTGAGGTTGCTGTGAGCTATGACACCACCGCACTCTACCCAGAGCCACAGAGTGAGACTGTCTCAAAAAAATTTTTTAATTATATAAACTTACGACAACATAAATGATATCCAAATCAAAGGTAATGAATACGCCAAACTCTTCTCTCCTCTGACTTTACTTCATTTTATTATCATCTGTGCTCTCAAGGTTCTGTCTGCTGTGTCTGTTGCAGAAATGCCACATGACAAGGCCACCCTACATCTCCCACTCCGCATTTAGTGACATCGTGTTCATAATTTGAAATCAGTCATAATGTTTACACCACAGAAATTGGCAAACTCTCCAAATCAGGGTTTTCTCCTCTAGAGAGCAGGGTGTAAAACATGCAGCAGCCCATCCCTGGGTTATAGAAACACATCAAAAAAGAAATCCACCCAGAGCCTGGAGCACAGAACCTGGTATGTAGTAAACAGTCAATAAAATTAGTTTTGGGGGTGTCCAATCTGTGGCCCAGGGGCCACATGCAGATTATTTGAGGACTGTTTTGTTGTCTGTGAAGTCAGATAGCACAAAAAGCATCCATGGACCTTTTCTTTTGCTCATCAGCTTTCATTAGTGTTTGTGTATTTACTGTGTGGCCCAAGACAGCTCTTATTCCTCTAATGTGAGGCAGAAAAAAAAGGTTAGACACCTCTGCTTGAAGGTGATGAGAATAGTGATGATGACAATACCAATGATGTCAAGATCTCACATGCCAGCCCCCAAACCACTCCTGCTAGTCTAGGCCTTTCTCAAGTTTTGAACCCACCTGGGCCAAAGCTTCCAAGACACACCTCCAAGAGGGTGCTCCAAAGCCCCAGGCCTGACGTATCTAAATCAGAAACTCCTCCTTGAGGGTCAGATCAATGAATGGCATCTTCTCCTCTGGGCCAGGATAGTAACCTGGCCATCATTCTCACCTCCTCCCTCCCTTCCACCCCATAACCAGTCCTTCTCCTCTTGTCTGCACTGGGATAACTCATTCTCACTATTGCCAATCTCACTCTTGCCCCCAGCCCACCTATTCCTGATAGGCACTATGACCATCCCTAACATGAGTCTGACCCTGTTACCCTATCCTGGTCATCTCCAGAAGGTCCAGGCTCCTCAGCCATCATCCAAGGCCCTGCCCAGGCTTCTGCTATCTACTGGTGCCTGGACAGAGTCCTCTTCCACCCTCCTCTGCACTCTGCTTCCAGCCACGCCTGCCTGCTTAGGGGCATTGAGCACATTCTTCTGGATGGTAATCTAGGTACTGGGGCTACAAGAGTAAACAAGGCATGCTTGGCACCTGTAGCTCAAGCAGCTAGGGTACCTACCACATACACTGGAGCTGGCAGGTTCAAATCCAGCCTGGGCCCACCAAACAACGACAACTATAACCAAAAAATAGCCGGGCGTTGTGGTGCCTGCAGTCCCAGCTACTTGGGAGGCTGAGGCAAGAGGATCACTGAAACCCAAGAGTTTGAGGCTGCTGTGAGCTGTGACACCACAGCACTCTACCCAGGGCAACACCTTGAGACTCTGTCTCAAAAAGAAAAAAAAGAGTATAGTCAAGGCAAAATCCCTGTAAAATTTTTTTTTAATTTAAAAATCATTGTATGTGTGTGTGTGTGTAGTATCAGGTGATACATTACTAGTATAAAGAAAACTAAGACAGAATAATGACAAAAAGAATAAATGAGGGCGTTGTCATATTATATAAGAGTCAAGGAGAACCTCACTCACTAATGACATTTGAACAGAGACCTGAAGAAAGTGACAGTTTTCCAGGCAGAAGGAACAGACTGTGCAAAGGTCCTGAGCTGGGAGTGTTCAGGTTGTCCAGGAGAGAGCAATGGCTGGAATGGAGTGATAAGGTAAACGCAGAGAAACACGGGGCCAGATTGTGTGGGGTCTTGTTATTCATACTTAGGACTTCGGGATTTATCTGGAGTGAGCTAAGAAGCTGTTAATAGGTTTTCAGTAAAGTAATGCAACACATTTCAAAAGCTTCACTCTGCCTCCTATGCTGATTTGGAAGTCCTGAGCACCCAGGAACACATGTTAGGATATGAGTAACAATCATCCCCCATAAGAGACAATGGTTCTCACTCGGCGCCTGTGGCTCAATCGGCTCAGGCGCCAGCCCCGTACACCTAAGGTGGCGGGTTCGAATCCCCAGCCAGGGCCCGCCAAACAACAATGATGGCTGCAACCAAAAAATGGCCGGGCGTTGTGGCAGGTAGCCTGTGGTCCCAGCTACTTGGGAGGCGGAGGCAGGAGACTTGCTTGAGCCCAGGAGTTGGAGGTTGCTGTGAGCTGTGATGCCACAGCACTCTACCCAGGGGGATAGCTTGAGGCTCCGTCTCAAAAAAAAAAAAAAAAAAGAGACAATGGTTCTTCCTTCTGGTCTTTGGCTCATGGCATCCTCTTAGCCTGGAATTACCTATCCCTGCTTCTCTTCACTATGTAAGACTAAATCCAGGATCACCTCCTCCTAGAAGTCACCTTTGATCTCTTCTTCCCAGATGGCCCCTCTGGGTACTCCCATATGTCCATACCTATCTTGCTCCCTGCACTTATCCCCTTGTCTATAAAGGTCTGTTTACTTACCTAACTATTTCCTCAGTAGCCAGACAACAACTTGAAGATAGGGGCTGGGACTTTTCCTCCAGGACCAGAACACGATCAAGCACAGAGATTCTCAGTGAACACGGGTAGAGTATATATCATTCCACAAGAATCTAGAGAATACCTGTCAAAGGTAAGCTTTTTCACAGTGCTAGAGATTCCATACTGAACAAACCAAAATTCTATCCCACCCTCTTGGTCTCCCACTGTAGAGTTTGGGGGAATTTCCAGAAGTCAGGTATGGCTGGGGTATAAAGTAAGGGATAGGAGGTAATGAGAACTGATGCAGAGTAAGTTATACTGTACCTTCATGTCATTTTCACTTTATCCTGTGATCAATGAGAAAACTGTCAAAAGCTTATGGCATAGTAAAATTTTAGTTTTAAAAAGATGGCCATAAAATGGCACCAGGCCCAGATAGTTTTATGAGTTCTCTCAAAGAACCAATAATTCACATATAATTTATAATTTTCCAAAGACTATGAAAAGATAGGAAGTTTCATTTATAATTTTGTGAAGCTAGTAAAAATCTAATCCCATAACCCAACAAAGACAGATTTGTAAACCCTATAGAATAATCTCATTTGTAAATATTGATGGAAAAAATACAAAATCAAATGCTATCAAAGGGAATCTAGTAGAACATTAAAAAATACAATACATCATGATTAAATAGCATTTATTCCAGTATGCAGAAATTCCTTCAGATGAGGCAAATTTTCTTGTGTAATCCATCACATTTAATACCCATTCTCAACTCAAATATGATGCAGACTTTTTAAGAGTAAGGCACAGGTGGCAGGTGTATGAACCAGACCAGATTGCTGACAAGGACATCTGTGATGGCAACTGTGATACAATGTTGTCTTGGTTATGTTGGCTCAGCTGTCCTCTTTTTTGTCTTCGTGACATAAACACATTTATACACAGTAGTCCTGCCTTAGTCTCAGGAGATGCATTCCAAGCCCTCCAGTGGAAACTTGAAATGGTAGTACCAAACTCTATTTATACTATGTTTTTTCCTCCACATGCATACTTACAATACAGTTGAATTTATAAATCAGACATAGCACTCTTGTGCTTCAGGACAATTAAGTAAAATATGAGTGATTTAAACACAAGCACTGCAAAACCACAACAGTCAACCGGGTAACCGAGACAGTTACTAAGGGATTAACAGATGGGCAGTCTGGATAGTGTGGATCTACTGGACAAAAGGAAGATCTATGTCCCAGGTGGGAACAAGCAAGACAATGCAGAATTTTATCATTCTACTTAGGACATCTTGAAATTTAAACCTTAGGAATTATTTATTTTTAGAACTTTTACTTAATATTTTTAGACTGTGGTTAACCACGGGTAATTAAAAACCTCAGAAAACAAAACTGTGAATAAGAGGAAACTACTGCCCTCCCCTACTCTTGGACACAGCCCAGATGTTGAAGGAGGTGCCCAGGTAACTAAGCCATACCTGAGGTTACCCATGATTCCCAGGGCTAGACTGTAACCTGCTGGATGAAATAATCAAAGCTGACCAGAGGCTTAATACAAAGTCTAAATATTGGAAAAGAAAATATCACTATTTTCAGATGAAGATATCATTTGCCTGTAAAATCCAAAACAATTAAATAAAAAATTAGTAGAACTAAAAAGAGGGTTTGGTAAAAATGTCTACTGGTTAGAAAAGTAGAAAGAAATAAGTTTTCTATCAAAACATATTTCAGCAGCAAACCAGTTAGACAATATAATGAGAAAAAAAACTATACAGCCATTTAAAAGTACTAAATGCCTAGAAATAACCATAGCCAGAAACATACAAGGATCTTTAAAAATAACATTAAAAACTTCACTGACGGACATAGATGAACTTTTAAATAAGTAGGGAGAGCTTTGTAAAAACTGAGCATTTTCCTGGATGGAAGGATTGATTCCTATAAAAATGTCCATCTTCCCCAAAGTAATGTACACACTTAACACAAGTACAAACATCAGTGGAATTTTCTTTTTCAACTGAAATAATTCTAAAGTTCATCTGGAAATACAAGTATATTAGAATCACTAAAAAATTCTTGAAAAGAAGAATTAATGAGAAGGTTTGCCCTTCCAAGGGTGGTCAACCTATGGCCTGTGGGCCACATGAGAATTATGTAAGGACTTTTGTGCTATCTGTGGTGATGGATGTCATGAAAATTACACACGGATTTTTTTCCCATCGCCTTTCATTAGTGTTTGTGTATTTAATGTGTGGTCCAAGACAACTCTTCTTCTTTCAATATGGCCCAAAGAAGTCAAAAGTTTGGAACAAAATATAGTATAAAACTATGGTCATTAAATCAAAAAGATACTAAAAGAGAAAGAGACAAGCATGTCGATAAGATAGACCCTAAGACAATGGGAATTTAGTACAGTAAAGGATATGAGGATAATAAATAATAATAAATTCAATGAATAATGTAAAAACATCAGGGAAAACATTGGGGGAAAAAAGTTAAATTCCTACCTTACATGAGAATAAATATCCAGATAGATTAAAGGAAAAATCCAGATAGATTAAAGGTTAAAGTTTTTAAAAGGTGGGGAGGTGCCTATAGCTGAGTGGGTAAGTTGCCAGCTACATACATCAAGGCTGGTGGGTTCAAACCCAGCCCAGGTCAGCTAAAACAACAATGACAACTGCAACAACAACAAAAAAATAGCTGAGTGTTGTGTCAGGTGCCTGTAGTCCCAGCTATTTGGGAGGTTGAGGTAAGAGAATTGCTTAAGCCCAAGAGTTTGAGGTTGCTGTGAGCTGTGACACCACAGCACTTTACCAAGGGTGCCATAGTGAGACTCTGTCTCAAAAAAAAAAAGTTCTTAAGAAGGTATATATTTTTTAATTATCAGAATGAGATATTGATGAATATTTACATAATCTTGAGTATGGGGAAGATCACTCTAAGTGTGACTCCAAAGACTAAAAAACAAAATTTAATTGCTATGTTGAAACAATTAAATAAAATAATAAATATTTTAAAAATCATATTATTTTTACACAATACTATTAAATATTTAGGACACCAAAGTACTATATTCCAAATAAGCAAACTTAAAAGAGAGATAAACTCTAAACTAGAGAGAGGAGAGATATTTCTAGACATATGACAGATAAAAGTGAATATACACAGGGTGCCAAAAAATGTATACACATTTTAAGAAAGGAGAAAACTATATTAAGTTTGTAATACTCAAGTCACATGTGACTTCTGCAATTACAAGAGGTGCTCGCTGTGACTTCAATTCATCTTTTGTTTTTGGTATATATTGAGTAGTATAATTTTAATACTTTTTTCCTTTCTTAAAATGTGTATACATATTTTGGTACCCTCTGTATTTACATGTATTAATAAATATCTCTTATAAATGTAAAATTCACTGCAAATGTTACAGAAGCAGATTACAAAAGGAAAATGATCCACATGTGTAAGAAAAGAGGTCCAACCTCACCAAATGCTCAAAGAAAGGCAAATTCATACAACATTGAGGTAGCATGTTTTGTATCAGATTGAGCAAAATTCAGAAGAATACTGTACCACCCAGTGCTGGTGATTCTCCAGGGAAAGAGGAGCTCCCTCTGCTGGCAGGAGAGTAAACTGGCGCAGCCAACCCAGAGGCACTGAACGTGAACAGCCTTTAATATAGCCTGGTGCTCAGTTCGGCAGCACATATACTAAAATTGGAACAATATAGAGATTAGCAAGGCCCTTGCACAAGGATGACTTGCAAATCTGTGAAGTGTTCCATATTTTTTATACAACCTCTTTGGAAGTAAGTATGGAGAATCTTCAAAGAACTCACTTTAGACCTCCCATTTGATCCTTCAATTTCACTACCAGTCATCCACTCAGAAGAAAAAAAAAAATCATTTTATCATAAGGACATTTGCACTAGATTCTTAATCACAGCTCAATTTATAATTGTCAAAAGGGGAAACAACCTAAATGCCCGCCAACTCTGGAATGGATTAATAAACTGTACATATATACCATGGAATTCTATTCAGCCACTAAAAAAGATGGAGACTTTATAGCTTTTGTATTAACCTGGATAGAGTTGAAACACATTCTTCCTAGTAAAGTACCCCAAGAATGGAAAAGCAAGTATCACGTGTACTCAATTCTAATATGAAGCCAGTAGACAATCTAATACACACCCACATAAGAGAAAAACTCAAATCAATTCAAGGTGGGGGGCAGGGGAACAAGGGAGTGGGGAGAGGGGAGGAGGGAGAGGGACGGGTGTGATCCCACTTAATGGGCACAACGTTAGGGTGTACGGCACATCTCTTGGGGGCAGGACACAACTACAACAGGGACTCTACCTAACAAATGCAAACATTGTAACCTAATTCTTTGTACCCTCAAATTAACCTGAAACAATAATAAAAGTAAATAAAATATACCGACTGTCTGACCCAACATTTCCACTTCTAGGAATTTATCATGAAGAAACAGACGACATGCAGGCACAAGAGCATTCACAAGAAAGCTCTTTACAAGTAAGTGAAGAACTGGATACAAGCTAAACATTTAAGAAAATGACTAAATTGCTACACATCCATCCTAAATAGAAGGACGGAGATCTGCGGGTGGTGGCAGGGAAGCGTGTGGGCTCCAGACTAAAGTTGGGTAAGAAAAGCAAAAGCCAAGAAGTAGCTACAGTATACACATAGTTGTAAAAAAAGAAACATACAAATGCTATTCATAAAAATTCCCAACAAGCCCAAAATGTTAATGGTAAATGGTGGAAGAGTATATAGCTGTTTGCTCTTTTTAAATTTTTGTCTTCTGCTTGTATTATTTTTTATTTAAAAACTTTAAAATAAAAATGCTAAGCTAAATATGTATGTATATGTTACATCGGAGAGCTGCACTGTGGATAATGATTAGGTAACTAAATGGTGCAGATCATATGATACCACCTTTGTGTGTGTGCGTGCATGTGTGTGTTTGCGGTCTGTACCTGGCTTATCCCTTGCTCCATCCCACTCTTGCAAACAAACTTGGGGCTTAATAAGGACTTGTTGAATATGTTAAAATGCATATTGCTGAATATGTACATTAATTTCGTAAATGGTGCTGGCCTCTAGGTGAGGGGATTATAGATTGTTTTGATTTTTTTCTATCTGTCATTTCCTCCCAAAACTTTCTCTAATAAATAGATATTGTGTGTGTTACTTTCATAACTTTTTCAATGAAAAAAAAGCACATTTCTTTAAAAAATGGGTGACTAACAGACTGACCAACTGACCACTGGACCAAGTGGTTTAGGGTCTTGCTGACACTGTGGAAGGCAGACTGGAGGGGCTGGAGGCTGCTCAGGACATGCCCCCACTGAAGACCCCCTCCCCTGGGTCCTCCTTATCCATCTCTTTCCTTCCTGAACAATCAGACTCACCTGGAAGCTCGTTAAAAACATTCATTGGGCTCGGCGCCTGTGGCGTAATCGGCTAAGGCGCCAGCCACGTACACCTAAGGTGGCGGGTTCGAATCCCCAGCCCGGGCCCGCCAAAACAACAATGCCGGCTGCAACCAAAAAATGTTCGGGCGCCTGTGGTCCCAGCTACTTGGGAGGCTGAGGCAGGAGACTCGCTTGAGCCCAGGAGTTGGAGGTTGCTATGAGCTGTGATGCCATGGCACTCTACCCAGGGCGATAGCTTGAGGCTCTGTCTCAAAAACAAAACA
>CAUYQV010188071.1:0-42402 GCA_963574575.1 Galagoides demidoff
GGGAGGTGGAGGCACAGGAGACTCCCTTGAGCCCAGGAGTTGGAGGTTGCTGTGAGCTGTGACACCACAGCACTCTACCAAGTGCAACAAAATGAGACTCTGTCTCTAAAAAAAAAAAAAAAAAAAAAAAAAAATGTTAAAAATGCAGGGTGGAACCTGTGGCTCAGTGAGTAGGGTGCTGGCCCCACATACTGAGGGTGGCAGGTTCCAACTCGGCCCCGGCCAAATTGTAACAAAAAAACAGCCAGGCGATGTGGCAGGTGCCTGTACTCCCAGCTACTCGGGAAGCTGAGGCAAGAGAATCACTTAAGCCCAAGAGCTGGAGGTTGCTGTGAGCTGTGACGCCACAGCATTCTACCGAGGGCAACAAACAGAGAGTCTGTTTCTTTAAAAAAAAAAAAAAAATTAAAAATACAGAGTGTTAAAAAAAGTATGCATATTTTAAGAGATGTTACCTATGTATTGTTTTTTGGAGTTGAATTGAATTATGGTAGCAATAGATAGTATGACATTCTACCCAAAGAGGCATTAATCAAATTAACGCTAGAGTCACAATGTGGCAGTCAGGACAGTCAAAAGAAAATGGCATTAGTTGGGTAATCCTTGGAGGAGTGCAAGATCGTTTATAAGTGTCACTTGAAATTTGAGAACATTGTGCAAGTATGTATACAACAGAACTTCCAACATGCCAAGAAACGTACACACTTTGTAATTAAGTTTGAGATGCATGATACTACCTATGATGTGCACAAGGGAAGATCCAGGAGGCCTCCCAATGTTTCTCAAGCAGTAGTTTGCTGTATTCAGAAGTGTACAATGGTAACTACTTTGAGTATCTCTTGAAATAGCAGAAATCAAACATGACTTCTATTCACCTTTTGTTACCAGTACATATTGAGTATTACAATTTTTCTTTGAGACAGAGCCTCAAGCTGTTGAGTTGGGTAGAGTGCTGAGGCTTCACAGCTTACAGCAACCTCCAACTCCTAGGTTTAAGCGTTTCTCTTGCCTCAGCCTCCCAGGTAGGTGGGACTACAGGTGCTTGCCACAAGGCACAGCCATTTTTTGGTTGTAGTTGTCATTGTTTGGCAGGCCTGGGCTGGATTCAAACCTGCCAGCTCTGGTGTATGTGGCTGGTGCCTTAGCTGCTTGAGCTACAGACTCCGAGCCAACAATTTTTTTGGAGATAGTTTCATTTTGTCGCCCAGAGTGCTGTAACGTCATAGCTCACAGCAACCTCAAACTCTTGGGCTCAAGCAATTCTCTTGTCTCAGCCTCCCAAGTAGCTGGGACTACAGGCACCTGCCACAAACACCTAGCTATTTTTAGAGAATAGCCCTCTCACTCTGGCTCAGGCTGGTCTGGAACCTGTGAGCTCAGGCAATTCCACCAGCCTCGACCTCCCAGGCCTCCCAAAGTGCTAGGATTACAGATGAGAGCGGCTGCACCAGGCCTGAGTATTCCAATTTTAATACAGTTTTTTCCTTTCTTAAAATGTGCATACTTTTTTTTGGCACCCTCTGCATATCTATTCTTTACTTTGGGGTTCTTTATCTTTTTAAATTAATTATTATTATTATTTTTTTGCTGTTGTTGTAGTTGTCACTGCTGTTTTTTAGCAGGCAGGAGCCGGGTTCAAACCCGCCACCCTCCGTATATGGGGCCAGCGCCTGACCCACTGAACCACAGGCGCCACCCTGGTTGTTTTTAGAGATGGGAGTCTTGCTCTATCCCCTAGTCTGGAGTGCAGTGACCCTGTCATAGCTCACTGCAGCCTTGAACTCCTGGGCTCAAGCATCCTCCTGCCTGAGCTTCACAAAGCGCTTGGATCAGAGGCTTGCGTATAGTGCCCACCTACTCTAGCAATTCCACTAAGCATTTATCCAAGAAATATGAAAAAAAAAAAAACAAAAAGAATTGTACAAAAATGTTTATAGCAGCTTTATTTCATAATAACCCCAAACAGGAAGCAACTCAAAAGACCATCAAAAAGAGAATGGACACATAATCTATGGAATATACTAAATAAACAAGCAGAATACAGATACTTGCAACCACGTGGATGAGTTCCAGACGTTATGCTGAATGACAGCAACCCGACAAAAATGAGCACATACTGTATGGTTCCATTTTCTATAAATCTCTCCAACATACAAAATGGTTACGGAAATAAAAACGAAGGTGGAGATCATGGACGGACTCAGAATAGGTGTGAGGAAACGTTTCAGGAAGACGAAAATGTTCTGTATTTAGCTAGGCATTACACAGTGGTTAGTTGCCAAGGCTCATCTACCTGTGCCTTTACTATTTGTCCAATTGCACTGTAACTTCTACCTCAATTCAGAAAATAGGTACAGTGTCTGACATGCCTGCCTGTGGCGGGTGCGTGGTAACAAGGTGCTGAATAAAATACGTGCACCCTGAGAGATAAAGAAACAAGAACTAAACTCGACAGACTCGGCTTGGGGGTTACGCCGCCAAGAGAGGTGCACTTAAGGCCTCGGGGCCCACCCTCTCCAAGGCCCGCCCCTTCCTCTTTCAAGACGTTCACTCTGCGTTCGGAATAGGAAAGGCCCAAAGCCCGGTAATACATAATTTGTCTTTCTGACAATTTATCAAACAGCTCCTCACTGCATTTTTTCAAAATGTGATTTTCAAATGTAGCCATTCTTGAAAATACCCAGGGATTGTCTACGTACACTGTTTTAACCTGTCTCACGTAATGGTAGCGTCCACCTAGAATGCGGGCGCCCCGGGAGAAGGTGGAGCACACCATTCAAAGACGGGGAGAGATGGAGGTTTGTATCAAAACAAATACCCTTTCCTTTGCAAAGGCAATAACCAAGTAATCCATTAGAAATAAAAAAAAAAAAGAAGGGAGAATAGCAGCCGTCCTCTGCAAATAACAGGAACCAGCCTAAAAGATTTTTCTCCTTCTACTCCCCTCTTCTCGGGTGAGTAGTAAGCTACTCCCACAAAAAGAAACCGGAAATGTTACAGCGAGAGGCAGAAATGTAAATGTGGAGCCAAACAATGAAGGGGCTGCTGGGCCTTAGAGATCCGGACTATTCTCCTCGGCCTCGCGAGCAAACCCTTCGTTTAGCACTTCTCACTTCCACGGCTGACAGTCTTTAATTGGATTTTTTTCCATCTAGCGGAGCCGGGGTCTGGCTGGAAAATTCACTCCAGCAAGGACAAAGGTCCGGAAGTTGTAGGACCTTAGCTTAGGCTTCTCAGATCGCCCCAAATAATCATTTCGGAATGGAACTCGGGGTTTCACTAGGATTCCATGGGCTATAAAATCTCGAGTCATAAGTTCCCAAAGTTTCGAGATTCAGAAGTCTCAGACACCCATGCTTTATGCGTTTTATCTTCAGGAATTCCCCAAACCGAGCCCTGGGAGGGTTTGGGGCGGGGGAAGAGAAATACCCTTTAGGCCGGCTCAAGGTTCTCCAAAGTCCCACTCCCCTGCATAGGTGTTCAGCTGGCCCCAATATCCCCATCATCTACACCCAGGCCTCTCAACATTACATTCCTGTGTTGATCCCCCTAGTCAAGTTTCCATCCTATCTCCCCCAATTCGCTAAGCCCCCACTGCCCCACCCCCCGCGATTCTCCCGAGCTGAAAATACACGGAGCCGAGAGTCAGTGACTCAGAGAGTACTCATAAGACTAAGCCTGGAGCTTACCCAATCCTCAGGGGAGCGTGTCACTGTCCTAGGAACAACGCTCCGAGCCCGGACGCCAGGTGCCCCCGGAGCCCTGCAGCTAACTGCGCCCAGGATGGTGGCTCTGGACTTTTGAGGAGCTCAAAACTTTTAGCGCCAGTCTGAGCACATGGGAGGGGAAAATCCCAATCCCAGCAACCCCTGCGAGGCTGGCACAAAGCTGGACAGCCATAACAAGTAAGGGCAAGTAATTCGCCTGCTTGGAGGTGGCAAAGGAAATGGAGAATTGCAGAAAAGGGTGCGGAAAGTCAGGATCTCGCCGTATTGGTTCTGTTGCTATTAACATTTTGGGGTGAGAAATTCTGTAAGCCAGCGTTGTAAGGGCAGAATTGCTGGAAACATTTTAGAGGATTCCTGCCACTGCTAAATATGAAGGGTGGAAGGAAGGAAAAAAGATTTGCGTTTGCTCTCTCGGCTGGATAGTTTCTTTTCGTTGGCTAAAACGTCACCTTGTGGGAAGACTTTATTGAATATCCAAATCTAACGTCTTTCCCCAAGTATCCCACTATCTTGTTTAATTTCCTTCACAGTCCTTATTATCTGACAAGATTTGTTAATTGCTTTCAGTACGCATGGAGCAACGTAAGCTTTATGAGGATAGAGAACTTGTCTACTATCTTATTTGTTGTTGTATTCCCCCGTGCCTAGTACAGTGCTGGGTAGTAAATAAGAGCTCGATAATAAATGTTTATTGAGGCTCGGTGCCTGTGGCTCAAGTGGCTAAGACGCCAGCCACATACACCTAAGGTGGCGGGTTCGAATCCAGCCCTGGTCCGCCAAAACAACAATGACGGCTGCAACCAAAAAATAGCCGGGCGTTGTGTTGGGCGCCTGTGGTCTCAGCTACTTGGGAGGCTGAGGCAGGAGACTCGCTTGAGCCCGGGACTTGGAGGTTGCTGTGAGCTGTGGTGCCATGGCACTCTACCCAGGAGGATAGCTTGAGGCGCTGTCTCAAAAAAAAAATGTTTATTGAATGAATGGAGACATTTCTGGCAAGGTGGCGAATGAGATGCAAAATCTAAAATACAGTGCTAGCGTCCTCTAATGGCGGTGGGAACAGGTGCTTTAAGATTTACTGCGAGAGACGGTACTTCTTGCACTTCTAGGCCAGGCCGGAGCATTCAGACTACAACTCCCAGCGGCCAGGAGGAACCTTAGGGACAGATGGGAATCAAAACCTAACCTGAGACGTCTCCACTCTGCCCCTTCCGTGGGTGGCCCGCGAAATCTGATCCAGGATGTGGAGGTCCAATCGGAAGGTGGTCCCAAATCTCGCGACAGCAAGTGACTCGTAGCGACCCGCGGTACTAAGGGACGATGTGCTTCCAAAGTTAGTTGCTCCCTCCCCTCGTTCGTCTGGTGTCTTTGGGGCTTTCTACCCGCTCTTGGGGCTACCAGGAAGAGGAAGGAAGCTACTGGTGGGTTTCTCTAGTGCAGCTTCGGATCCCTGAGAACTTCGAATCCGTCTCGGTCGCTGGGCCGGCCAGCCAGCGGAAAGAGGTTTACTCGGCGGAGGCCAATGTCTGCCGCCTTTCCTCTGAAGTATGAAAATGTTGGAGGAGCAGCTCTTAGCTCTGGACTCCCTTCCTTCAGACAAGGCACCAGCACCAGCCCATCTCTCTCCCCAGGTCTCCCTGATGGATAAAAATACCGACCCTGAAGTGATGCCACCGGCACCCGATAGGGATGGTCTGCCCCATATGTCTCCGGTTCCTGTGGCTGGCTCAGCTGTGTCCCAGGATCTGGGGGAAGGGGACCCAGCTTCTCTCTCCACTCCTCTAGAGACAGAGTCTGGTATTTTTAGTGAGTTGAGTCCTCGAATCGAGAAGCAAAAACTTTCTGAAAATGTAAGCCTTCCTGCAGAAGAAACAAACGGGCTAGACTTGGGGTCTGGAGAAGCAATGGAGGGTGTGTCTGAGGAAGCTTTTCCTGAGGATGAGAGATACACGTAAGTGGCGATAGCAGCTGACTATGGAATGTGAGATTGGAAGTGTGAGGCAGACCTAATCCACCAGTCTTCAGCCCCCCCTTCTCCAGGCGCATTTCCTTTCTGCTTTGGCGACTCAGGTTTGTTGTCCTCCCCCCCATCTTCTTCCAGCACTTGGAACTACAGTTTCTCCCAGTTACCTCGATTTCTCAGTGGTTCCTGGTCAGAGTTCAGCACCCAACCTGAGAACTTCTTGAAAGGCTGTAAGTGGTAAGTAAGGATAATGGGGCAGGGAGATGATCTTACCTAGGATTTTCTCTTAAAATGCCCCAGTTATCTAGGAGAAGGATCTGCTAGAGGTGGGAGGAGGAGAAGAACCTCTCTTAGACTAAGCTTATATTTTATCTTGGGGTTTGTGTCTTCCACTGTCCTAAAAGAGTTTACCTTCCTGAGAGTTAGGCTCAGCCCCTAACCCTACACTTGGAAAGCATGGGGCTGTACAGCTTTCTAACTCTCTCCTATTTCTAGGGCCCCGGATGGTTCCTGCATCTTGACTAATAGTGCTGATAACATCCTGCGTATCTATAACCTGCCCCCAGAGCTTTACAGTGAGGAGGAGCAGGTAGAATATGCAGAAATGGTAAGGGTAGAGGCTACTCTGCTCCTTCATTAGACTTGGCATGTTTAAGTCATACATGGAGTTGGAGAAAGTATAGTACACACGTTTTCTGCTCACAGACAGGACTTTTCATCACCATGAATTTCCATGTGTAGTATTTTCTGCTTTGAATTCTGAAGTCATTTAAAGGGATGTTTACCCTTTCTAAAGTCAGGAATATATGTTTTTTTGGTTTGTTTGTTTGTTTTTTACAGTTTTTGGCCGGGGCCAGGTTTGAACCTGCGATATATGGGGCTGGCGCCCTACTCCTTTGAGCCACAGGCACCACCCAGGAATATATGCTTTTTGTTAGAAAGTAGCGGATTTTTTCATGGCAGTATTTTATTTATTTACACTTATTTATCAAATGATTACTAATAAGTATCAACTGTTGTACTAGGATAAAGTGGTGAACAAGACAGGAAATGTTGGTTTGCTTCTCTTGTATGGGAGACAGATAACAAACATGTAAACTGGTAAATAATCAAGATCATTGCAGATTACAATAAATGATCTGAAGAAAATTAACAGAATGGGGAGAGACTACCTGCAGAATACCACTTGGGATAAAATGGTCAGGGAAGGGCTCTCTGAAAAGGAGACTAGGACCCAAAGGATGACAGGGGATCAGTCATGTGAAGACCTGTAGAAAGAGCCTTCCAGAAAGAGGCAATAATACTACAAAGACCCAGAACTGGTGGCTCATGCCTGCATTCCTCTCTGAAAAGCCAAGGTGGAAGGATCACATAAGGTCAGGAGTTCCAGACCAGCCTGGGCAAGAGTGAGACCCAGTCTCTACCAAAAGTAGAAAAAATTAGCTGGCTGTGGTGGTATATGCTTGTATACCTAGTTACTTGGGAGGCTGAGGCAGGAGGATTGCTTGAACCCAGGAGTTTGAGATTGTAGTGGGCTATGATGACACCACTGTACTCTACCCAGGGCCTGTCTAAAAAAAAAAAAAGGAAGACCCAGAGCTGGGAGAAAGCCTTATGTGTTCAAAGAACAGAAAGAATGCCAGTATGTGAATGGATTGAGGCCAGGGAGGGGTACTGTTTAGTGGGGACAGGGACAAGTAGCAAATTTGTGTTGGGTTTTATGGGTGGAGCATTTGGAGTTTATTTGGGAAACTATGGGAGTGCTTTAAAACAGAAGAGTAGGCTGGGCATGGTGGCTCATGCCTATAATCCTAGCACTCTGGGTGGCCAAGACAGGTTTGAGCTTAGGAGTTTGAGACCAGCCCAAGCAAAGCAAAATCCCATGTTTATTAAAAATACAAAAAGTAGCTGGGCGTCGTGGTGGATGTTTATAGTCCCAGCTGCTTGGGAGGCTGAGGCAGGAGGATTGCTTGAGCTCAGGAGTTTGAAGTTGCTCTAAGTTTGACTGAGGCCATGACACTCTAGTTTGGGCAGCAGAGTGAGCCTCTGTTTCAAAAAAAAAAAAAAGAGAAACAGACAATGAGAATATTTGGTTTCCTATAGAAGGCAAGTCTAAAATAAAAAACAAACCAAGAAAAAAAAATAAAAGAGTGTTCCTGCAGTGACATAATCATTAATTAAAAAAAAAAATGGAGGAGTGAATGGAGTTAGGATAGGCAAGAGTGAAATCAGGGAGATTTAACAGGATACATTTATCATGGGCTAGGTGGCTTGGGGAAGGGTGATGTCAGGAGGGATGGAGAGATGTAGATGGTTTGAAGTATATTTGGTAGGGCTTAGAGATCCATAGGATGTGAAGATGCAGAAAAGAAAGCAATGGAGGTTGATTTCCAGGATGGAATGGCTTACTCAGAGGAGGAAACAGATATGAATAGGTAATGTACAGAAATCAGGGATTTTAGGTACTTTGAATGTGAAATGTAAAACTAAGGGGAGTGGAGCCAGTGATAATATACTTTGAGGAGTAGGAGAGAGCATGTACATGGTATCTCGTATCTTTTTTTTTTAGCACATGGAAGGTGTTGGTCTCATTTTCATTTATTTTATTTTATTTTTTTTCTCATACCTTTTTTATTTTGGTTTTGTTTTTTGAGACAGTCTCTGTCACCAATCTGGAGTACCGTGGTGTGATCATAGTTGACTATAGCTTCGAACTACTGGGCTCAAGTGATCCACCTTGGCCTCCCAAAGTGCTGGAATTATAGGCATGAGCCATTGCACCCGGCCTACATCTCATGTGTTGAGAAGCGATTCCATCTCAGGAGAGAGTGTTTGTGGATGAGAAGACCCAAGCAGAGCCCTCCAGCACATAGAGATGGAGGCAGAGAGTCATGACTAATGCTGATGAGTGAAGTGAATTTAGAGAATGACCCAAAAGGACATTAGTAACCTTGATAGAAACACTTTCAGAGTAGCAATAGAGGCAGAAGCATTAAAGTGGGTGGAAGAAAAAGTATAGACAATAATTTGGAGAAGTTTTGCTATGAAAGTGAGCCAGGAGATGGATGCAGGCCCAAAGAAGGGTTTATGGGGTGCTTCTGTGATGTCAGGAAGAGCTTTGTAAACACTGAGGAATTGATGTTTGGGGGAGAGATAAGAAAGACCCTCCATGGCCGGGTGAGGACAAGATCTAGAGCACATTGGAGGGCTTGGCTTTGAGTCTTGTAAGGAGCCTACAAGACTCCTTACTTGTAGGAAGAAAGGAGGAGGAACATTCAGTGACTGCTGTTTGGTGATTAGAAGATTTGGGGGTTTCTGTGTCTTGGCTTCCGTAATCTCAGAATCTTTGCTTTTCTTGTGTTTTTTAATTTATTTTTATTTTATTTAAAAAGTTTTTTTTTGAGACCCTCGGTAGAGTGCCACAGTGTCATATCACCCCACAACCTCAAACTCTTGGGCCCAAGCAATCCTTTTGCCTCAGCCTCCTGAGTAGCTGGGACTACAGGTGCCTGCCACAATGCCTGGCTAGTTTTTTAGAGATGGGGTCTCACTGTAGCTCAGGCTGGTCTCAAACCCATGAACTCAAGCGATCTGCCTCCCTTGGCCTCCCATAGTGCTAGGATTACAGCCCAAGATTATGAGCCACTGAGCCTGGCCCCTAAATTGACATTTTTAGCTGAAGAAAAGTCTAAGCAGAGAGCAGAAGATAAGAGATGATCTGTCCTAGTGAGTAGAAAATCAAACCACCAAGGAATATGGTAGTATTGCCATTCTTTGCTCTGTGCCCATTAGAGGTTTGTTGCCATCCATTTAAAATGAGACCAGTTAGTGTGTTTATGTATCTTTCCTGGTAAGTTAAATGACTGTAGTTTCTCTGTTTGTAAAATGAGGATGATGATAATAGCACCCACCTCACAAAGTTGTGAGAATTAAAATAATTTTTTTTCATTTTTGAGACACCTTTGGTAGAGTGCCATGGCATCATAGCTAACAGCAACCTCAAACTCTTGGGCTCAAGTGATCCTCTTGCCTCAGCTTCCTGAGTTGTTGGGACTATAGGTGCTTGCCACAATGCCTGGCTAGTTTTTTAATGATGGGGTCTTGCTGTTGCTCTGGCTGGTCTGGACCTCCTGAGCTCAAGCAATCCACCCTCCTTGGTCTTCCAGAGTGTTAGAAAACGAGTAAGCTACCACACTTGGCCTTAAAATAATGATGAATTAATGTAAAGTACTTAAAACAATGCCAAAAAACAAAACAAAACAATAATGCCTAGCACGTAATAAGTCATCAGTAAACACTAGTAGTCACTGGTGTCAGTTGGGTACAAGTGTGGAATTGGAGTATGGTCTGGTTGGGATTTGCCAGGAAAGAAAGATCAGGGTGTTTTGGGCGGTGCCATGGCACAGTGAGTAGGGTGCCGGCCCCACATACCGAGGATGGCGGGTTCAAACCCAGCTTCAGCCGAACTGCAACAAAGAATAGCCGGGCATTGTGGTGGGTGCCTGTAGTCCCAGCTATTGGGGAGGCTGAGGCAAGAGAATCACCTAAGCCCAAGAGCTGGAGGTTGCTATAAGCTGTGACGCTATGGCCCTCTACCGAGAGCAACAAAGAGGGATTGTAAAAAAAAAGAGAAAGATTGGGGTGGTTTGAGAATGTCTGGAGGAGTATGCATGTTATGTTGGAATAGAAAATCTAAGTGGGTAAGGAAGTGGATTGTAAATATGTTTTTGATGAAGCTGAATAATTGTTGTAGAAATAGCAAAGCATGTGAAATGGAAAGGTTGGAGATGGTAGTAAGAGATTTATATTGAGATGTACCATTGGGGCAGTGATGGTTCGGGGCACGCTGGTGACAGTGGGTGGCTGATGTATACTGAAGGTAGTGGCTGTGGTGCTAAGCAAGTCAGAGTGTGAGGGAGAGGCCAGGGTGTTGGACAGATCCATTTGTTCTTTCTTTTTTTTTTTTGAGACGGAGCCTCAAGCTATCCCCCTGGGTAGAGTACCATGGCATCACAGCTCACAGCAACCTCCAACTCCTGGGCTCAAGCGAGTCTCCTGTCTCCGCCTCCCAAGTAGCTGGGACCACAGGCGCCTGCCACAATGCCCGGCCATTTTTTGGTTGCAGCCATCGTTGTTGTTTGGCGGCCCGGACTGGGGATGCGAACCTGCCACCTTAGGTGTACGTGGCTGGCGCCTTAGCCGATTGAGCCACAGGCGCTGAGCCTCCATTCATTCTTTCATAAGTCAGGGACTGACAGATAAAACACATTTTGGTTGAGCACATTCTATATACCAAGCCCTGTTTTAGGAGCTAGGGATTAGTCAGGAAAAAAACAAAGTCTTTGTTCTGTGAAACTTGTATTCTAGTGTGGGAAATAAGAAATAAATAACAAAATAAAAAATATATATGGCAAGGGAAAAATAAAGCAGGAAGAAAGGATTGGGAAGGTGAATTGAAATTTTATTTTATTTTATTATTTATTTACTTTTGAGACAGTTTTACTTTGTCACCCTCGGTAGAGTGCTGTGGCATTATCATGGCTCACAGCAACCTCAAACTTTTGGGCTCAAGCGATCCTCTTACCTCAGTTTTTCTATTTTTACTAGAAACTGGATTTCATTCTTGGTTTTTTTTTTGTTTGTTTTTTTTTTTGCAGTTTTTGGCCGGGGCTGGGTTTGAACCTGCCACCTCCAGCATATGTGACCGGCGCCCTGGCCTTTTAAGCCACAGGTGCCACCCCTGGGTTTCATTCTTGCTCAAGCTGGTCTCAAACTCCTAAGCTCAAGCAGTCCACCTGCCTTGGCCTCCCAGTCTAGGATTACAGGTGTGAGCCACCTCGCCCAGTCTTGAATTGCAATTTTAAAAGGAATGATGGGGAAGACCTCGCTAGTAAGGTGACATCTGCAGATAGATCTGAAGGAAGTAAGGTAGTGAACCAAGTTGATACACCTAGTGGAAGACTGTACTAGGCAGCAAAATAACAGTAATTACATAGGTTCTCAGGTGGTACCTGTGGCTCAGTGAGTAGGGCACTGGCCCCATGTATCAAGGGTAGCGGGTTTGAACCCGGCCCCGGCCAAACTGCAACAAAAACAAAATAGCCGGGCATTGTGGTGGGCACCTGTAGTCCCCGCTACTTGGGAGGCTGAGGCAAGAGAATTGCCTAAGCCTAAGAGCTGGAGGTTGCTGTGAGCTGTGATGCCAAGGCACTCTACCGAGAGCAACAAAGTAAGACTCTGTCTCTAAAAAAAAAAAAAAAAGAATGAAAACAGGGTTCGGTGCCTGTAGCACAGTGGTTAGGGTGCCAGCCACATGCACCAAGGCTGGCAGGTTCGAGCCCAGCCTGGACCAGCTAAACAACAATGACAACTGCAACAACAACAACAACAAAAAAAAAATAGCTGGGCATTGTGGCAGGCACCCGTAGTCCTAGCTACTTGGGAGGCTGAGGCAAGAGAATCGCTTAAGCCCAAGAGTTTGAGGTTGCTGTGAGCTGAGCTGTGATGCCATAGCACTCTACTCAGGGCAACATAGTGAGACTCTGTCTCAAAAAATAAAAGAATGAAAACAGAAGAATCTTTGGGCAGTGAGATGGTGAACCAGAACAAAGTCTCAGTGTAGGGGGGCCATGTGGCAAAAATGGGGTTGTCTAGTCTGATGACAAGAAATGCAGAGGAGCTGGGATTTGGGGCAGTGAAAAGATCTGAAAATGTCAGTGGGCAGCATGGTGACACCCATCTAACTCATGTCTTTGTGGAATGTACTGGGGAGGGCTATCTCACCTTGAGAGGACCATGGGGGGCAGCCATGGCCAGGCAAGTCCACATATGCAAATAGAGCATTCTGAGGAGAAGATGAAAAGTACAGGGGTTTTAGATCCTAGATTAGGAATTTAGAGGCCCAGGTTAAGGATTTGTGAGCGCTGGGAAGAGTGTGTTGGGGGCAGATGAGGGCGTGTGTACAGCAGTGTACAGGTCATGGTGATGCTAGATGATTCAGGAGACTGGGGCTTCTCTAGTGTCTGAGATTAATGGGACAAGGGGTTAGAAGAAGAGTCTCCATGGCTTCCTAAAGGAAGAAGGGTGCCAAATTCCAGGGTTGGTCCTGAATGCTAACCTAACATGCAACTCTAAGGGTGGAGGCTTCAGACATTGGAGTTCTGTGCAAGTAGAGAAGCCCAGAGAAGGCACTAGAAGCCCTGGTTCCTAGAATAGAAATTGGTGGTGTCTCAGGGCTAGGGAGCTATGGTGCAGCCATCCTAATAGAGTTCAGGAGCAGAGGCTGTTTCAGTCAGGGACCATTAGAAGAGATTCTGGAAACGGTGGGGGGTTGAGTATTTATTGCAAATGCGTTTAAGAGAAACAGGAATGTTAAAAAGGGAAAAAGTCATCATTACCACTAGACAATTCAGCCCTTTGAATCTTTCTATGTGTTTTCTAAGCTCTGTCTAAGTACTGAAGCTTTTATTTGGTTGTAATTCTGTGATAGATGGTCTTGTATTCTGTCTTTTTCCTTTTAACAATCAAATCCTAAATGCTTTTCTTGGTGATCCAGTCTTCATAGTTATGATGTTTAATGGTGTATGATACTGCATTGAGTGCTTATGATAATTTCTTACCTCTTCTCTCATTTTGGACATTGGGGTTGTTTCCAGGATTTTTGTATTATAAATTATTCTTTTTTTTTTTTTTTTTTGAGACGGGGCCTCAAGCTATTCCCCTGGGTAGAGTGCCATGGCACCACAGCTCACAGCAACCTCCAACTCCTGGGCTCAAGCAAGTCTCCTGCCTCCGCCTCCCAAGTAGCTGGGACCACAGGCGCCCGCCATAACGCCCGGCCATTTTCTAGTTGCAGCCATCATTGTTGTTTGGCGGGCCTGGGCTGGGGATTCGAACCCGCCACCTTAGGTGTACGTGGGTGGCGCCTTAGTCGATTGAGCCACAGGCACCGAGCCTATAAATTATTCTTTAGTGAACATCTACATTTATTCTGGGGGAGATTCTTTTCTTATTGGTAAAGTGTCCTAGCATCATAGCTCATAGCAACCTCAAACTCTTGGGCTCACAGAGATTCTCTTGCCTCAGCCTGCCAAGTATCTGGGACTACAGGCACCCACCATAATGCCTAGCTAGTTTTTAGAAACAGGATCTCGCTCTTTCTCAGGCTGGTCTCCAAATCCTGAGCTCAGGCAACCTACCCACTTCAGCCTCCTAGAGTACTAGGATTACAGGTGTGAGCCACCACACCTGGCTTTGTTCTTTCATCTTTGAAAAAATTTTTCCTTTGAGGCTTATGCTACCTGATTCTCTTTCAGTCACTGAGGACATTGACACCGTATAGGTTTCCTGTGTACTCCAGTTCCTTGCACTGTTTTGGTGACTTCAACTATTTAAGCATGAAGCCAGGATCCTTTTTTTTTCCTTTTTTTGGAATAGTTTTGCTCTGTTGCCCAGGCTGGAGTGCAGTAGTGTGATCACATAGCTCACTGCAATCTCAAACTCCTGGGCATATATGATTTTCCTACCTCCATCTCCTAAGTAGCTGAGAATACAGATGCATGCCACCATGCCTGGTTATTTTTTTTGTAGAGATGGGGATGGGGGGGGGTCTTGCTATCTTGTCCAGGCTGGTCTTGAACGCTTGGGCTCAAATGATCCTCCCACCTCAGCCTCCCAAAGTGCTGGGATTATAGGTATAAGCCATTACACCCCCCAAGTCTCATCCTTTAATCTTCTTCCTAACACCCCATATCCAATTAATTACCACATCCCATCAAATCCACCTAATCTTTCTAATCCATCCACTTCACTCCAATGCCTCTACTTTAATCCAGGCCCTATTAATTTGAGCCTTATGTTACTGAAGTGGTCTCCTGCCTCCATTTGCTCGTTAAAACAGTATTTATCAACTGCCAATTATGCACTAGATGTTGGGGAAATAGTTGTGAGCAAGGCAGACATGATTCCTGCCTCTTGGAGAAGTATAATGTAGAGTGAGGAGCACCAAGGGGTCAGGAACATGGGTACCTTGCCTGGCTTGAGGGGTTAGAATAAGAGACCTAAAGGATGATTAGGATTCAACCAGGAGTTCTTGGGGGATGTGAAGGAAGAATGTTCCAGAAGGTACAGGTGAAGCCCTTGAGGTTGAAAGTATGGAGAGTTGGCACCTTTTGTATCTGAGAATCCGAATGACAGGTTATGGAGATTTTAAGGAAGTAAGTAGATGGAGACGAGCCTAGAGAAGTGGGTCAAGGGTAGGAGTGTGGTAATAGAAAGCTTTGTAAAGAGATTGATTTTATACTGAGGACTTCGTGGACTCACTGAAATGTTTTAAGCAGGAGAGTGATGCTATATAGAATTCCAATTTAACAAGATCCCTGGGGCCTCCATGTGGCTGTAGGTATGGAGAGTGGATGGGCAGGTTAGATCATAGGGAGGTGCAGAGAACCAGTAGAGTCTTATAGAAATGCTGGCAAAAGGAAGTGGCTTGTAATGGGATCTTAGGAATAGATTCAGGAGAAACCTACAAGGAGGAATTGGCAAAATTTGGGTTGGACCAGGAGTAGTAAGGGAGTGAAGAACAGTAGTGGGAAAGGTTAGTGTTCAGATTTCAGGCTTGCCAGGTGGTGCCTGTGGCTCACCCCCATATACTGAGGGTGGCATGTTCGAACCCGGCCCTGGCTAAACTCCAACAAAAAAATAGCTGGGCGATGTGGCGGGTGCCTGTAGTCCCAGCTACTCAAGAGGCTGAGGCAAGAGAATTGCCTAAGCCCAAAAGCTGGAGGGTGCTGTGAGCTGTCACGCTACAGCACTCTATTGAGGGCAACAAAGTGAGACTCTGCCTCTAAAAAAAAAAAAAAGATTTCAGACTTGCAAATTGGGTATGGAGCCTGGGAGGAACCAGGTTTGAAGGTGGCAGATGCTGGGTCTATTATGGACAAATAGAGTTTGAGGTCCTGGTGGTATATCCAAGCAGGGCTGTCCCCCAGGCAGTTGGATGTACTTTTTTAGAGTGTAGAGGTCCAAACTGAAGCCAAGGCTGGATGACATCACCCAAGGGTCTGTAAATATTGATGGAGAACTGGTATCCAGACTATTTATAGATTTCTTTTTCTTTCTTTCTTTCTTTCTTTTTTTTTTTTTTTTTTTTTGAGACAGTCTTACTCTGTTGCTCAAGCTAGAGTGCTATGGCTCGCAGCAACCTCAAATTCCTGGGCTCAAGTGATCCTCCTGCTGCAGCCTCCTCAGTAGCTGGGACTACTGGTGCCCACCATGATGCCCAGCTAATTTTTCTTCTCTTTCTTTCTTTTTTTTTTTTTGAGACAGAGTCTTAAGCTGTCACCCTGGGTAGAGTGCCATGGTGTCATGGCTCGCAGCAACCTCCATCCCTTGGTTCAAGCAATCCTTTTGCCTGAGTTTTTCTATTTTTAGTAGAGATAGAGCCTTGCGTTTTTTGCACAGGCTGGTCTCAAACTCCTGAGTTCAAGCAATCCACCCTCCTCAGCCTCCCAGAGTGCTAGGATTACAGGTGTGAGCCACTGCACTCAGCCTAATTTTTCTATTTTTAGTAGAGATGGGGTCTTGTTCTTGGTCTCTGAACTCTTGAGCTCAAGCTGTCTGCCTGCCTTAGCCTCCTAGAGTGCTAGGATTACAAGCATGAGCTACCATGCCCTGTCTATGTTAAGATTACTTATACATTAGTAAGAAAGACAGCAACTTAGTATAAAAATAGTCAATAATTATTAAAGGGTATACCTAAATGGCCAATAAACAAAGAGAAATGTCTAACCTCCCTTTATAGTAAGGGTAGCAATGTAAATTTATGCCACAATGAAATGCCATTTCACAGTCTTCAAACTGAGAAAAATTTAAAAGTCTGGCAGTACCAAGAGGGTAGAGAGTTGCTGCTGGGAGAGGAAATTGGGATGAGTACTTTGGGAAAAAAAAATTGACATTACACTATCTCATAAATTTGGCAAGGCACATAGCATAGAGACCAGTAATTATTATTATTTTTTTTAAGAGACAGAGTTTTACTTTGTTGCCCTCGGTAGAGTGCTGTGGTATCACAGCTCGTAGCAACCTCCAGCTCTTGGGCTTAGGTGATTCACTTGCCTCAGCCTCCCCAGTAGCTGGGACTACAGGTGCCCGCCACAATGCCCAGCTATTTTTTTGTTGCAGTTTGGCCAGGGCCAGGTTCAAACCTGCCACCCTTGGTGTATGGGACCGGTGCCCTACTCACTGAGCCATAGGCGCCGCCCAGAGACCAGTAATTTTATTTTATTTATTTATTTATTTATTTATTTATTGAGGCAGAGTCTTTTTTTTTTTTTTTTTTTTAAAGACAGAGGCTCACTGTATTGCCCTCAGTAGAGTGCTGTGGTGTCACACCTCATAGCAACCTCCAACTCCTGGACTTAGGCAATTCTCTTGCCTCAGCCTCCTGAGTAGCTGGGACTACAGGTGCCTGCCACAACACCTGGCTATTTTTTTGTTGTTGTTGCAGTTTGGCTGGGGTGGGTTTGAACCCGCCACCCTTGGTATATGGGGCCGGCGCCCTCCCTACTGAGCCACAGGCGCTGCCCGAGACAGAGTTTCTTGCCCAGGCTAGAATGCTATGATATCAGATTAGCTCACAGCAACCTCAAACTCTTGGGCTCAAGCAATCCACCTCTTGGGTAGCTGGGACTACAGTTGCCTGCCATGACTTCCAACTAATGCTATTTTTAGTAGAGATAGGATTTCACTCTCCCTCAGGCTGGTCTTGAACTCCTGAACTCAAGGAATCCTCCCACCTGGGCCTCCCAGAGTGCTAGGATTATAGGCCCACCACACCCAACCAATTGGTTGATTCTTTATCTCTGTGTTAGGATATTTGTTTCTTTTTAAGTATTTAAAAAGAAAAAGTATGAAGCTATATGCCTTTTGGTATCCTAAATCTGACATTAAAATCTAAGTTAACTTTGGCTTGGCACTCATAGCTCAGTGGTTATAGAGTCAGCCACATACACCGAGGCTGGTGGATTTGAACCTGGCCTGGGTCAGCTACACAACAATGGCAACTGCAACAAAAAAATAGCCAGGTGGGATGCCTGTAGTCCCAGCTACTTGGGAGGCTGACGCAAGAGAATCACTTAAGCCTAAGAGGTGGAGGTTGCTATGAGCTGTGATGCCATGGTACTCTATGGAGGACAACAGAGTGAGACTCTGTCTTAAAAAAAGAATCTAAGTTTTTTGTTTTTATGAAGGTTTTTTTTTTTTGGCCTCGGCTGGGTTTGAACCCACCATCTCCAGTATAGGTATATCGGCCCTGCACCCTACTCCTTTGAGCCACAGGTACCACTTTAAGTTAACTCTTTAAATACTGAAATAAGGATTCTATTCTTTTTTTTTTTTTTTTTTGGGAGACAGAGTCTCATTATGTCACCCTCAGTAGAGTGCTGTGGCGTCACAGTTCACAACAACCTCAAACTCTTGGGCTCAAGCGATTCTCTTGCCTTAGCCTCCCCAGTAGCTGGGACTACAGGTGCCAGCCACAACGCCTGGCTATTTTTTGTTGCAGTTGTCATTGTTGGTTAGCTGCCTGGTTCTGGATTCGAACCCGCCACCTTTGGTGTATGTGGCTGGTGCCGTAACCACTGTGCTACGGATGCTATTCTTTGTATATACCTCACCTACCTTCTCCTACCTGGTTGGTTAAGTGCCAACAGATAGTCTTTCTCTGTGCCATAAAACTGATAGCAGCATGACTTTCTGACTCCTTTTACCCGAGTGATCCAGGCATCCCCATGTCTCTGTCCAGGCTCCCGTCCTTCGAATGGTGGAAGGTGATACCATCTATGATTACTGCTGGTATTCTCTGATGTCCTCAACACAGCCAGACACCTCCTAGTAAGTAATGTCTTTTGCCTCCCTCCTGTCTTCCCCACCCCCAGTTTAGGGCCCTCTTAGGAGAGTCAGGGGCTGCCAGGAACCTTAAGGGAACTTAGGTGGAGAAAGGCTCAGTGTGCCTTTCAGATGGGAGCTGAGAGGGCTGGTCAGTTGGCTTCCTCCCCTTCCTTTGACAGCACCAGGGCATCAGTGTTCATGTCTCTCTCAGCGTGGCCAGTAGCAGCCGAGAGAACCCAATTCACATCTGGGATGCATTCACTGGAGAGCTCCGGGCTTCCTTTCGCTCCTACAACCACCTGGTATGGACCTCTAAACCAGCCCCAGTGCTCTTCTTGGCCCAGTTCCCCTTCCTTGAGGACAGCTGAGGCTTTGCAAGGTCTGTTTCAGCCCTTTCCTGCCCCTAGGATGAGCTGACAGCAGCTCATTCGCTCTGCTTCTCCCCGGATGGCTCCCAACTCTTCTGTGGGTTCAACCGGACTGTGCGTGTCTTCTCCACATCCCGGCCTGGCCGAGACTGTGAGGTTCGAGCCACGTTTGGTAAGCATCTGTGCCTTCAAGGGAGTATGAAAGGGACAGGTGCTGCCATCTGCACAGGAAGCTATGTGAGCCAGAGGCCACCTGTGGGATTTTGCCTCTTCTTTAGTATGGCCCTCATCTTTAGTATGGCCTTTGAGATGAAGCTGATTCCATTTTCCTGTAGGTCTTCAGCTATCCATGCCTTTAAGGAAAAACTGGGATTTAAGAGGGATAAAGTAGAACTTGGGCATTTAGGTTCTTTGAGAGGATAGAAAGATCTGGGGATTTTATCCTATTTGTGACAAACAGGGTAGGGGAGATGTTGAGTCCCAGCAGCACATTGGTACTGGGATAGGTGACAGAGGTGATTCTCTGCTGGTTTGGTTAATACCAGGTGCCATTCCCTCCTCCGCACTTTGTTCCTTTCCTCTCTAGCAAAAAAGCAGGGCCAGAATGGCATCATCTCCTGCATAGCCTTCAGCCCAACCCAGCCCCTTTATGCCTGTGGCTCCTATGGCCGCTCCCTGGGTCTGTATGCCTGGGATGATGGCTCCCCTCTCGCCTTGCTGAGAGGGCACCAAGGGGGCATCACCCACCTCTGCTTTCACCCTGATGGCAACCGCTTCTTCTCAGGAGCCCGCAAGGTAGGAGACACATCCTGAGAGCCCAAATCTGGCAGGTAGTAGAGAAGGAGCAGGGATATAGTCTGGAATGTGTTGAGGGGTAGGGGATGGGGGAAGAAAATCAACCTAAACTAAAGGGGTGCCTTAGACCTTGAGGGAGGCAGGGATGTCCCAGGGCCAGGGCACAAGTCCAAGGTAATGTTCTGTGTCTTCAGGATGCTGAGCTTCTGTGCTGGGATCTCCGACAGCCTGGTCAACCACTGTGGTCTCTGAGTCGAGAGGTGACCACCAATCAACGCATCTACTTTGATCTGGATCTGTGAGTGCTGTGGGCTCCTTGCTGCCCAGGGCCCTGCTGCCCCCTAGCAATGTCAGAGTCCAACTGTAGAGCCCCATCCCCTGGTTGAGGGGTTCTTACCCTGAGGGTGATGCCTCTGTGTCAGCAAGTCTCTCTTCTCTCTCCTCTCTCTCAGGATTGGGCATTTCCTAGTGAGTGGCAGCACTACTGGGGCTGTGTCTGTGTGGGACACCATCAGGGCTGGGAACGATGGGAAGCCAGAGCCTGTGCTGAGCTTTCTGCCTCAAAAGGACTGCACCAATGGAGTGAGGTCCTCAGTTCTGTTCCACATACCTTGGGGCTTGGGTTGGGGAGGAAGGAAGACGGTGAGTCCTGGAGGGAGTAAGAGTTAAGCATCCTCATTTAAGTTGCTGACAGTTGCCCCATCTCTCCTTCTAGCCTACACCCTAGCCTGCCTCTGCTGGCCACTGCTTCTGGTCAGCGTGTGTTTCCAGAACCCACAGAGAGTGGAGACGAAGAGGAGCAGGAGCTGGACCTTCCCTTGTTTTCCATGCGTCATGTCCACCTTGAATGTTGCCTTCAACTCTGGTGGTGTGGGGGCGGGGCAGATAGTAGTGTCCCCAATGATCACCAGGTGGAAGAGGGACAAGGAGGTGTTGGGGGAGGTGAGGGTGGGCTTATATAAAGAGTTTTTATATATGATACTAAAGTCTTTGTGTCTGTTTGAGAAGGCAAATGACTAAGGTAGGGATGGGCAAGGAGAATCGTGGGCTCCCTTGTCCAGCTGCAGTGGGGACTGGCATATTGTTCTTGAAAGCTGGGGTTGAGAGGTGGGACTAGGCAGGAGCCAATGGGATGGCTGAGCTTGGTGTGAAATCAAGTGGGTGGGGGTGGGGCTTCATGCCATTGACTGGTTGGTTGCTAGGCAACTTGGTAAACTGAAGGGGGAACCTGTTTGAAATCTCACTCCCAAGGTGGGGGCAGCAGGGGTCAGGGTGAGCAGGGCTGAGCAGGAGTGGCAGGAGCTCTGTGTCAGACTGTTGGGTGTGACTGTGTGAGACTGTGACAGACAGTGACAGACAAGATGCCTGCTCCCTCATATGAACACTATTTACCATCATTCAGCAGCAGAGGGACACAGCTCTGGGGGAAGTGGAGCAGGAGCAGTCCCTTCCCCTGGACTCCCCCAGGAGGCAGATAACCCAGTGGCCAAAGTCAAGGACACACATGAGAGTAAAGGTGCAAAAAAATACATACGTCACATGCAGGTGTGGCTGTGAGACACAGGACAGGCTGAGGGTCTTATTCATTTAGCAGCTGTTGCTGGTCGTGTTTCTCCATTTTAGGATTGGGGGTGAGTGTGGCATCTGAGGTAGTGACTCCTACCTCTCGCCCTCCCCCCCCCCCACACCTTTCTAAACACTGAGAATGGGGGGACTTTGAAGAGATACTGTCAGCAGGGGATGAGATTTTGGATCTCGTAATCAAAGGCAAGGGACAAAAGGCCTGTGGAGGCTTGAGAGGAAAGGAGAGGAATGTTGCCCCTGCCCAGAGGTGCTGAAAGCCAGGTTCTTACACCCAAAAAGGCAACTCCTCCCTTCCCCCAGGATAATTGGAAACAGTCCTTCCTGCTGCTGGGGTTTGGGGTTGTAGGTACTCCCTTTCCCTCTCTCAACCCCACTTCTCCCCCCCCCCCAAACATCTAAGAGGAGCTACAGTTTGTTTCCTAATCTCTTGCCTTTCACCTGACCCACAGATAACAGTAAAGGGTCCTAGGAACTGTGACAACCCAGGAGCCAGAATTGAACAGCCTAGGTTCGGTTTCCAACTGTATCCCCGACTTCTGTGTGACCTTGGGCAAGTCATGAGGCTTCTGAGCCTCAGTTTCTTGGTCACTACAATGGGATCGTTAGCTCTGTCCCTCCCACTTCACACAGGTAGTGGTGATGATCAACTCAGTCGCACTTTGTGAAGTGCCAAGCCTTCAAGGTTATTTTTCTCTCCAGACCTGGGAGCAGCGGTGTTGTTTTGGGGTAGAGAAGGTGGCGGCTGCGGGAGCAAAAGGCGTGGGTTCTTCTGGGTGAAGAGGGCAAGAGCGTTTCTGGATTCAAGAGAACGATTCCAACCACTCAGGCGACCCAAGGGCAGGAAGGGAGACGAGCAGAAACTCAGCCAGAGTCCGAGACTTTGGAGAGACAAAAGGGGAATGAGAGACCGCGCCAGGGAGTGAGGCGGGGCGGCAGGCGGGAGGTGCGCAAGGTGAGGGAGGTGTGGGGGGCGTGGGCCGCGGGATGCTGCCGCCCGCTCCAACTGGAGCTCCAGCTCCGGTTTTTCCCTCCGCCATCCTCTCCCCCTCCCCGCCTCTCTTTTAGCTCCCCCCTTCTGGGCTCGGGACTGGTTTCCTCCCTTAGCCCGCTGCCCTCAATCCCGGCGAAGCTGGGGCTCTGGCTCGGCGGCCCCTTGCTCGCTCCCTCGCCTGGCGCCCCATGCTGCCTCCGCCCGGACCACGGCTCCCCCAGTCCCCCACTTAGGCTGGGTCGCAAATCCCAGGGTGCTGGCATATGGGCCGGGGGGCATAGGGTGCCTGCAGACGGCCCCTGAAAGGGCTCTGGTGGGGCTGAGCGCTCCTTAGCGGGGGCGCAGGCAGAACAGGAAGCGGGTCCGCGTGAGAACTGGGGACATCAGCCACCCAGGTGGCAGGGGCTGAATAGCCAGGCAGCCCAAGCAGTCACCCCAGGGGTGAGCGACTTTGGGGGAGTTGGTGCCCCGCCCCCCCAGGCCTTGGCTGGGTCATGGGGGCCCCCCATTTTGGGCCGGGGGGTGTGCAAGTCGGGGCCCTGCTGCTGATGGGGTTTTGGGGGCTGGTGTCTGGGCTCAGCCTGGAGCCTGTCTACTGGAACTCGGCGAATAAGAGGTGAGCAGCTTGGGGCTGGGGAGACCTCAAATCTTAGGGCAGTGGGTAGGGAAGCTTTGGGGACTTGGGGGCTGGCTTCCCTGAGCAGGGAAGAGGCTGGAGGGAAGGTGCTGGTGCCCTGATGTGAGGTGATGGGTTACTAGAGAGAGATGATCTTGGGAGGTAGACTCCCGGGTCCCACACAGAGCTGGATATGGGTGTTGCTATCCATGTGTCAGGAGTTTGGAGACCTCAAAGGGGCAAGGATAAGAAAGTTCATGGGTAGCAGGGGGGGCAGTGCAGTGGTTATTTGGATCTGTAGGAGACTGTTGTTGGGGGCTGGGCCAGGAGGGAGCCTGGTTAATGTCAGCTCTCAGGAGAGAGCTGCTGAGTAGGTGCTGCTGAGGTGCGGAGGGGAAGGGCAGGGTGCCTCCCTCCCCAGCGGTGTTGGAGATAGAAGGCAGGGGGGCTCAGTCTGGGGGCTCTGGGGACAACTCCAAGGGTCCTTGACTCTCTTCACAATTGGTCTCCCAACTCTTGCCCATAGCAAGAGGGTGGGTGAACCTTTAACTGAACTATTTCCCAACCAGAACATATTCTTGCCTTCTCATGTAGGGACTTCTTTCTATAAGAAGCCTCCAGCTCTCTCAGGTCCCCTTCTTTCCCTCTGCATCTTTGCTTCAAACTCTTCCATCAGACCCTAGGTTTGGTGGCATGCTTATTTTGCTCTGAAAAGAGGCCAGGGTCAGCTGAAACTTCAAGTCACACAAAATAGGATAGAACCTTTGGGAGGTCATCTAGGTCCCTTGCCTACATGCAGATCCCACTCCGTTTGCAAGAGTTCTTTCTGTGTATTGAAAAATTCCTGCTTCCCTGGCGAAGCTGTGTGAGGCTGTGGAAGGGTAGGTTTTGGAGCTTAGCAAATCCTTAGTCTTAATCCTAGTTCTGCTGCTTTCAGCTATGTGGCCTTGGGCATGTCACTTAACCTTACTGAGTTTGTGTCCTCAATTCTAACTGCTATTATGAGGATTAGAGATAAGGCGTTTGAACCTATTATGTGTTCATTAAAGGAGAACTAGGATTATTGTTCTTTCTCTCTTATACTTCCCAGACTTGCTCACACTTCTCTATCCTGCCATCATTCCAGTCTCTCTTTGGGAATAATCTCAATGTCTTTTCTGTATTCATTCTCCTGGCTGCAATTCGAGTATGGGATGTGTAGCTTAGGGTATAAATTAGGCTTATTCTGATAGGGTCCAGAAAAGGGCTTTAGGGTTTTCTGGGAGCTTTTTTGGATTTGGGGTGGGAGTGGGTCACTTGGGAATCGGGGAAGATACCAGCAACAGTGCCCTGGGACCCTAATCATGAGACCCTGTGTCAGCTATTAATGCATAGTAAGGAGCTGCAGTGGTTGGCAAATTGTGGCTGTGCTGGGCTGGTGGATGTCTGGGCCCACTGGTCCCAAAGATGTGAAGTTGTGTTGTTTGTGGTTGGAAAAGTCAACTTCTTCAATTCCAAAACAATAGAGTACTTTTCCTAGGAAGTCTGAGACACAAGGTTGTGGATACTGAGCACAGGAATGACCAAGATAGCAGGCCTCCAGACCTTGGTTCCCATTAGCACCATTCAGGGTCATTGACAAACCAGACATTTGCCTCCTGTCCTACTACCTGGCTAGCTTGGGACACTGGTCTGGATCATCCTCCATACCCTGTCTCCCACCCCATCCTGCCCCCTTTACCCTGAAATCCTTAAAATTCAGTAGTGGCTTGGAGAAGGGGAGGCTCTGCCCCCATGGTTGAATGCCATGAAATAGTGAAATCACCTGGGAGGGGTGGGCTGTGTGGTTCCAGAGAGGCCAGCTCCTTGGTAACTGGCATCCTGTTGCCATGGCAACGGGGCTAGTGATGGAGCGGGAGATGGCAGTGTGCATGTGGTGAGGGCGGGCTGAAGAGTACATTTGGGCACACCAAGGGGCAGGAGACCTCTGAGCCTGGCTTCCTGCTGCTTCCAATGTAAGCTCACAGAGTCTTTGGTGCCTGCTCTATAAGAACAGACTTTGCACTCAGACAAAGGCAGGCAGGCAGGCTGGAGCTGGAAATTGCCATCCTGGAGGGTTGTGGGGTAAGGAAGGGAAAGCTCTGGGGGCCAGATCTCTGACACCTCCTCCTCCTTGTCCACCTCACCTTGCTCCCCATAGGTTCCAGGCAGAGGGTGGTTACGTGCTTTACCCTCAGATCGGGGACCGGCTAGACCTGCTCTGCCCCCGGGCCAGGCCTCCTGGCCCCCACTCCTCTCCCAATTATGAGTTCTACAAGTTGTACCTGGTAGGAGGTGCCCAGGGTCGGCGCTGTGAGGCACCCCCTGCTCCAAACCTCCTTCTCACTTGTGATCGGCCAGACCTGGACCTCCGCTTCACCATCAAGTTCCAGGAATACAGCCCTAACCTCTGGGGCCATGAGTTCCGCTCACATCACGATTACTACATAATTGGTACTGCCAGGCAGAAAGAGGGTCAAGTGGGGAGCTGCTCATGAGATGGAGGGCGGATGAGGGAGGGGGATCCTGTGCCCTTGGGAGTGGGCACTTCAGGGAATAGGGACAGAATGAGGGCCAACTGTGGAGTGCCAACTTCTCCCACTGGTTTTTTTTCTCCCAGCCACATCGGATGGGACCCGGGAGGGCCTAGAGAGCCTGCAGGGAGGTGTGTGCCTAACCAGAGGCATGAAAGTGCTTCTCCGAGTAGGCCAAAGTGAGTGGAACTGGGGGCACCTCCTGGGAGCTGAGGGAGGTTGGGCAGCACCATGACAATCTGGGAGCAGTCGTGTCAGCTCCTCTTTCCTGGGTCCTCCCCATCTTCAGGTCCCCGAGGAGGGGCTGCACCCCGAAAACCTGTGTCTGAAATGCCCATGGAGAGAGACCGAGGGGCAGCGCACAGCTTGGAGCCTGGGAAGGAGAACACACCAGGTAGGAAGCAGGGCCAGCCCCTGCCTTCCCCAGCCTCCTCTGCTCTCAGAGCCCAGCTGCCCTGCCTCCACCCTCTCTCTCCCTCTTCAGTTTTGGGGGTGGTGATACAGGAAAGAGGAGAAGAGAGGATGGGAGGGTGGGAGGGGAATGGAAGCCAAATGAGGAAAAGACTCAATTAGGACTAATTAGCCAAGTCAGTGCTTCAATCAGTGCTGTCAGAGAAGTGGGGAGGACTACGTGGTGGGAAGCTGAAGGGCTGGACACCTGGATTCTGAGTGAGGGCCTGGCAGGGAGGGGAGGTGAGGTCCCCAGGGGTCCTGGGCACTGCTGGGGAAGCCCATGGGGACCCCCAGGGCTGGGTGTTCACATGTCCAGGTGGCTCCTTCAGTCCCTCCCCCTCTTTCCTCCTTCACCCCTTCCCTGCCAGGTGACCCCACCAGCAATGCAACCTCCCGGGGTGCTGAAGGCCCCCTGCCCCCTCCCAGCATGCCCGCAGTGGCTGGGGCAGCGGGAGGGCTGGCGCTGCTCTTGCTGGGCGTGGCAGGGGCTGGGGGTGCCATGTGTTGGCGGAGACGGCGGGCCAAGCCTTCGGAGAGTCGCCACCCTGGTCCTGGCTCCTTCGGGAGGGGAGGGTCTCTGGGCCTGGGGGGTGGTGGCGGGATGGGACCTCGGGAGGCTGAGCCTGGGGAGCTAGGGATAGCTCTGCGGGGTGGTGGGGCTGCAGATCCCCCTTTCTGTCCACACTATGAGAAGGTGAGTGGCGATTATGGGCATCCTGTGTATATTGTGCAGGATGGGCCCCCCCAAAGCCCTCCAAACATCTACTACAAGGTATGAGGGCTCCTACTTGGCTCTCCTGAATCCAACCCTTTTTGGGGTGTTCCTCCAGTTTAATTCCTGGTTTGAGGGACACCTCTAACATCTCCTTGGCCCCCTTTGCCCCACCAGCTCCTTTGTTCCTCCTGGCTGTTGGCCTCTTCTCCACTTTTAGGGTTCCTTAAGATTCCACTGCACCACCTCCTGCCTCCCATTTGGCCATGGGTACCCCTCTTTTTTTCTTTGTTCCTGGGTTCTGTTCCCTTGGGGAGAGGGTACAGGCTCAGCCTCCTCTCTGACCATGAAGCAGGTCCTCCTTACCTACCCAGAGCTAGGGGCGGGAACAGTCTGTCTTTTGGTTGGCACCTCTTTCCTTTCTGCCTCTCACTGTTTTTCTCTTCTTTCCATCTCTTATCTTTCTCTCTCTTCTGTCTCTAGGTCTGTTCTTCTTCTCTAGCACCCTCCTCCCTATACCTCCTTTTATCCTCTCGCCTTCTTATCCTGTGCCTCTCCCATCTCCTGGGTGGGGTGTCAAAGCATTTCTGCCCTTAGTCTTGGCCCCTCTGTGACCTCTCATCCCAGCTACTCTCCTCAGTCCGCCAAAAATGGGGCCTTACAGGGAAGGCACTGGCACTCTACCCCCACTCAGAGCATGGGCAGCAGGGCCTCCTTCTCTGCCCTGCCCCAGGCCTCAACATACTTACTCCAGCCATTTGGGGTGGTTGGGTCATGACAGCTACCATGAGAAGAAGTGTTCCATTTTGTCCAGTGGCCAGCAGCAAGATATGAACCGGTCAGGACATGTATGGACTTGGTCTGATGCTGAATGGGCCACTTGGGACAGGAAGAGACTTGCTCCAGACAAGAAGTGGCCAGGCTTGGACAGAAATGGCCTGGGAAGTGGCAGAAGCAGTGCGTCAGGAACTGGAAGTGCCTTCATCCAGGACAGGAAGTAGCACTTCTGAAATAGGAAGTGGTCTGGCTGGAACTCCAAGTGGCTTAGTGTTGGGGATTGGGGGTGGGTGGGAGGTGGATGGTTCTTACTCTGTGGAGAAAGGGGATTGGAAGAACTTCCGGTTTCAGGAGGAAGCGGGAACTTACTGACTGTAAAGAGGATAGAGGTGGACTGAGGGAGACTTTCCTAGTATTCAGTGGCATTTCCTAGGATCTCCCTTCCCTTGTGCTTTGTGCTGATATTAGGACAGCTAAGAATGACTGCCATCTGCTGTGGCAGGCCCAATTTGTTATGTTTTTTCCTTTCCATATCCCAATATAATCTATGTTATCAACATGACTACCCCAAGAACCCATGTGTTCTCCACCTGTAACCTAGATGCTTGTCTTGTTCATCCCTTCCTTCATTTCCTACTCCCTTCAAACTCAACACAGCTCCCTTCTTAGTGACCAAAATAGTGGCCTACTGCCTGGTCTAGCTGACAGTGGTACTTAGCAATGGCTACTGTTTCCATAGTGACCAGCTGATACCTGTTCCTGCCCTCTAGTGCACAATTGGTTGTTGCCTCAGTTTCCTCCAAGCTCAGTTTAACTAGATCAAAGCTGCCTTTAGGCACCAAGTTGGCCACCTCAATCACCAGCCAAGATGGTTGCTTTGTCCACCAGAGATCAAGTCATCTCTCTGGTGCTATAGTTCCCAGCTTCCCTTCCTGATTTTTCTAATCAGTCCTTTTGGGGGACAGGAAGTTGATATTGCCATGGTGGCGGGGTATGCTGTCACCTCAATAGTTTACTGTAAAAGGGAAATTTGAACAACAAAAACCAAAAAAAAGAATAAAAAACTTCAAAAGTTGGCAAGAAGTTTGGAGAATGTCTGGACATGAATTGGGACAAAAATTAGTGGTTAGAATGACTTTCAAGCTGAGGGTTAGATTTCATGAAACCAAGGGGAGTGGGTAGAGACAGGGTGGCCTGGAGTGGTGATGTGAGAAGTGCATGGGGAGGGGAAAATGGGCTGAATGAGGAGGCTGAGGAAGGTAACCACCTCCATGGGATGGAGAGAAGAACCTAGGCAAGAGTTGGGGTTGTAGCTTGGCACCTGTGGCTCAAGTGACTAAGGCGCCAGCCACATATACCTAAGGTGGTGGGTTCGAATCCAACACGGGCCCGCCAAACAACAATGATGGCTGCAACCAAAAAAAAAAATAGCCACGCGTTGTGGCAGGCGCCTGTGGTCCCAGCTACTTGGGAGGCTGAGGCAGGAGACTTGCTTGAGCCCAGGAGTTGGAGGTTGCTGTGAGCTGTGATGCCATGCATGGCACTCTACCCAGGCGACAGCTTGAGACTCTGTCTCAAAAAAAAAAAAAAAGAGTTGGGGTTGTATGCAAAATTATTTTCACCCATGGGTACAGTCTCAGTGTCTATTCCTAAACCAAAGCATTGGACAAGGCTAATTGCACTAGGAACAAAGTGGTAAAAATATGTTCATGTGTTATGTTGGTTCCCTGCATCCCTACTCAAGGTACCACTGACTTGGGGAGTTTTGCTGTTGGGGACTCGTGGGGAGAAGGGATGTGGCTAATCATTAGAAAGTAAGAAGAACTCAGTGACACAGGCATCAAGCTGCCTCTTCCCAGGCTCCCTGTATACCCATAAACCAGGCTCTTCCCTAAAAAGCCCAGGTGCCCAGCCCCCTGGACTCAGTCCTATTCTCCACCCACAAAAGCAGCCGTCAGGAGCATCACTGGAGCGAGTCAGCAGGGGTCACAACCTCTGCCCTCCCCGCCCCTCCTCTGACTTTAGATCCCCTCCTGCTGTCTCCCATCTGCCTGGAGGTCAAGGGGTCCCCCTTCCCCTCTTCTGTCCAGTGGGACCCCAGTCCCTCCCCCTGTCTGAGCAAGATGCCTGGGTCCTGAGAGGTGTGGGCACTGCAGGAGGGGAGTTGTAAACTGGGAGGCCAGGTGCTGAGCTCCTACCTTCTGAGCCCATGCTAGAGCCGCCTGAGGTGAGGAGGCTCTAGGGGGGTGGAAGGGCTGGTCCTTGCCCCTTAGTGGGGGTTGGTTGTCATGGCAATATCCCCTTCTTCACACAATGGAAAGCCCCCCTCAGCCTCCCGCGTGGATGGAGCCGACAGCCCCATCGCTGGCTATCAGCCTCAGGGACTTGGCAACCGTCACTATGGCAACTCAGAGCCCAGCAACAGGGCCCACTGAGAAAGGGAGGGGTCCAAGGTTGGGGCAGGGTGGTGTGTGAGGGGGCAAGGAAGCTGAGGAACACTCTTCCTATACATACATCTAGAGGCATAGGAGGAGAGACAAGGAAAAAGAAGTGGGGATAGTCTCCATGATAAGCAAACACCTCACCGAAGCAGCCAAGATATCAGAACATGCTGAGAGACAGGAAGACACTTGGGGACAGATGCACAGCTGGGGAGAGGAATGGCACATACTGTATGGCACCCTGGGACACACCCCCTCAGAGCACTGGCATCCAGAGACTCCCCCAACCCTCTGGCATTAACAACACAAGACCTATAGCCTTTCACATAAGTGGTAACTTATGCATCTTTTGAGCTATTTGAAAATGCCGGTGACTTCTGAACAAAACAATACATGCCATCCTTTTTGTTTTCTGAGTACAAATACACAAACACACCCTTACGGTAACATCTACAACAGAACAACCATAGGGGCAGGAAGACATTTATTTGTTCATTCATTCATTCCTTCAATAGCATATATATATATATTTAGTTCTTTTTCTTTTTTTTTTTTTTTGTAGAGACAGAGTTCACTTTATTGCCCACAGTACAGTGCCGTGATGTCATAGCTCACAGCAACCTCCAACTCCTGGGCTTGGGCAATTCTCTTGCCTCAGCCTCCCGAGTAGCTGGGACTATAGGTGCCTGCCACAACACCTGGCTATCTTTGTTGCAATTTGGCCAGGGCCGGGTTTGAGCCTGCCATCCTCGGTATATGGGGCTGGCGCCCTACACACTGAGCCACAGGCGCTTCCCCTTCAACTGCATATTAAATGTCTACTTTGTTCCAGGTACTGTTTCAGGAACTGGGAGTATATAGTGAAGAGGCAAAATCCCTGCTTTCATGAAGTCCACATTTTGGTGGGAAAACTGTAACACAGTTTGAGGTAGTGAAAGTGATATAAACAAAACAGAGTAACTGGATGGAGAGTTAACAGGGAGCTGCTTTAGATTAGGAAGTCAGGGCTGGGGCAAGGTGGTCCACGCCTGTAATCTGAGCACTCTGGGAGGCTGAGGCAGGTGGATTGCTTGAGCTCACGAGTTTGAGACTAACCTGAACAAGAGTGAGACCCTGTCTCTAAGAATAGTCAGGCGAGGCTGGGCATGGTGGCTCATGCCTGTAATGACAGCACTCTGGGAGGCCGAGGTAGGTGGATTGCCTGAGCTCATGAGTTTGAGACCAGCCTGAGCTAGAGCAAGACCTGTCTCTTAAAAAACAAAAAAAATAGCCAAGCATTGTGACAGGCACCTATAATCCCAGCTACTTGGGAGGCTGAGGCAAGTGAATCACTTGAGCCCAGGAGTCTGAGGTTGCTATGAGCTATGAAACTACAGCTCTCTATCCAGGGTGACAAAATGAGATTATGTCTCCAAAAAAAAAAAAAATATATATATATATATATAGAGAGAGAGAGAGAGCTAGGCATTATGGTGAGTGCCTGTAGTCCCAGTTACTTAGGAGGCTGAGGCAAGAGGATCACTTGAGCCCAAGAATTTGAGGTGGCTGTGAGCTATGATGCCACAACAATCTACCAATGGCGACAAAGTGAGACTCTGTCTCAAAAGAAAAAAAAAAGGAATAGGAAGTTAGGAAGGTCCCTCTGAAAGAGGTGACATTAATTAGGATCCTGAGCCAAGCACAATGCTTCATTCTGGTAATCCCAGCACTCTGGGAGGCTAAGACAGGAGGCTTGTTTGAGGTCAGGAACTCAAGGTCAGCCTAAGCAAGGGTGAGACCCTGTCACTACAAAAAACAGAAAATTTAGCCAGGCACAGTGGCTCACGCCTGAAATCCTAACACTCTGGGAGGCCAAGGCAGGTGGATTGCTTAAGCTTGCGAGTTCGTGAGCAGCCTGAGCAAGAGCGAGACCCAGTCTCTTAAAAAAAAAAAATAGCTGGCATTGTGACTGGTGCCTGTATTCCAGCTACTCAGGAGGCTGAGGCAAGTGAATCACTTGAGCCCAGAAGTCTGAGGTTGCTGTGAGCTATGATGTTACAGCACTCTACCCAGGGCAACAAAGTGAAACTTTGCCTCAAAAAAAAAAAAAAAAAGAAAAGAAAAAGAAAGAAAGAAATAAAAAGAATAGAAAAGTTAGCCAGGCATGGTGACATATACCTATAGTCCCAGCTACTCAAGAGGCTGAGACAGGAGGAACATTTTGAGCCCAGGAGTTGGAGGTTGCAGTGAGATATGATGCCAGGGTAATAGCAATACCATCTCAAAACAACAGGCCGGGGATGGTAGCTCATGCCCATAATCCTAGTACTTTAGAAGAGTGAGGTGGGTGGATCCCTTGAGCTCAGAGATTTGAGTTCAGCCTGAGCAACAGTGAGACCCCCATCTCTACTAAAAATAGAAAAACTTGGCTTGGTGCCTATAGCTCAGCAGCTAGGGTGCCAGCCACATATACCGAAGTTGGCAGGTTCAAATCTAGCCCGGGCCTGCCCAACAACAACAACTACAACCAAAAAATAGCCAGACATTGTAGTGGGCACCTGTAGTCCCAGCTACTTGGGAGGCTGAGATAAGAGAGAATCACTTAAGCCCAAGAGTTTGAGGTTGCTATGAGCTATGATGCCACAGCCCTCTACCCAGGGCATCTGCTTGAGACTCTGTCTCAAAAAATAAATAAATAAAAATAAAATAAATAAAAATAGAAAAACTAGCCTCGTGGTAGATGCCTGTAGTCCCAGGTACTTGGGAGGCTGAGGCAAGAGGATTGCTTGAGCCCAAGAGTTTGAGGTTGCTGTGAGCTATGATGCCAGGGCAATTTACCTACAGTGACAGAGTGAGACTCTGTCTCAAAAAAACAACAAACAAAACCAGGATCTTGAATAATGAGAAGGAGTAAGCCATGCATTATGGGGAAGGGCATGCCAGACAGAAGAACAGCAAATGCAAAGGCACAGAGGTGAAATCATAATGTGTTTGGGAACAGCAAGAAGGACCTCACAACTACACGTGTTTCAGATGTGTCTTATTCTTCACTAGCCTCAGCCTGTAGGGGAGCAAGTCACTTAGGTCTAGAATCCACATTTAGGAAGTTCATCTCAGTCTTCTACTTTTTCTCTCCTTTGTTTCTTGTGTGTCTGTGGGTTTTTTTTTTCCTCTACTAAAATTTAAGCTCTGGGAAGGAAAGGATGATGTTCTAAGGTTTTGGGGGCTGTGACACAGCTGCTGGCACAGAGTCCAGAGCAGGCAGGCAGAGCAGAAGTAAAGAAACTGAGAGGGCTGGGACTACAGAAGCTAAAACTATCCTCGCCTCCAAAAAACCAGCATAGTATTGAGGCTGTCCTGGGGGATGACTGTAGACTGAAACTCAGACTTTGCCATCCTTCCAAAGAGGAGCAGCTGAAGGACACAAATCGGCCCACGGGGTGTGTGGGAGGTTTGTGTTGGGGGTTTTAAGGAAAAGGGAATGGGGCAAGGGAATTTCTGATGGGAATTTCTGATGGGGAATGGCTGTTATCACCTGGAATTTCAGTTAGAATGAAAAATGGAGGCTCAGCACCCATAGTTCAGTGGTTAGGGTGCCAGCCACATATACCAGGGCTGGTGGGTTTGAATTTGGTCAGGGCCTGCTAAACAATGACAAAAAAACAGCTGGGTGTTGTGACAGGCACCTGTAGTCCCAGCTACTTGGGAGGCTGAGGCAAGAGTATTGCTTAAGCCCAAGAGTTTGAGGTTGATGTGAGTTGTGACACATGACATTCTACCAAGGGTGACATAGTGAGACTCAGTTTCAAAAAAAGAAAAAAATGGAGCTTCTTAAGGGACACCTGTGGACATAGGTCTGGGAAGAGTTTGAGATCAGAGAGAAATGTCACAGGATGGTCCACAGGTAGGGGCCTAGCTGGCTTGGGTCAGAGAGTCGTGTAGGGGAAGGAAAAAGGATGAAGAATAAATGGGAATGACAACTGGGGAGCAAGAGAGATGTTTGAAAGGTAGCAGGGAAAGTGGGGTCCTAAAGGGAGTTTTGAAGGGACCAGGCCCCAGGTACCCCCAATGCCCAGAGGAATTAAAGCATTTAGTTTCCTCATTCTCCCTCTTCCCCTAGTTGCCATCAGAAACTCAGGCATCAGTTCCCCCCAACCCCAGTGGCTCGTGGGGTGGGGGGAAACTGAGCAGCCTTGGGGGACAGCAGCTGGTGAGTGGGGAGGAATCTGTGTGCTCAGCAAACAGCAGCCTCAGTGCCCAGTGGCTGCCTCCTCCCTCATCAATCAGGCCCAGCCAAATGTTCTTGCATTCCCACCACCCCAAGGGGACTGGGGCCGGGCCAGGGTCCCCAGGGGAGTGAGATGGGGATGGGTGAAGGAGGTGGGGGTGGTGCCCGGCTTTCCATCCTTTTGTCTCTATTCTCTTCTCTCCTGGAAGGTCTCAGTTCTTCATGTCATGGAATGACTCTACCGTTGTGGGGGCATCAGCTACAAATCACCTGTGGGGGGCTGTTGGGGGAGAAGGGAGGAAGAAGGATGAATCAGAGTTGTGGAGGAATCCACTCTGGTTCTCACGGGACCAGCCTAGGGCACAGTCGGTAGGGAGGCTGCTGGCATAGAAGCCTTGTCCCCTAGCTGGCCTCTCTGCCTCTGATGGATGCTTTAGACAGCAGACTGAGACCCTGACCCTCCAAAGGTCCTTTCCCTTTCCCCAACCCCCACCCTTCATGCTCTGCTTTCTACTAAGATCCAGAGGTCTCACACCCCACTCACCCCAAAACTGCTGCTCCTCATTAGGAGCTGGAGCCTCTAGACCTTAGCCTCTAGCAGTCTCCCCCCTCAGCCCTTGCTCCCCTCAGGAACCCAGGCGTCCTGCCCACTCCCTTCACCATAACAACCATTCTTTAGGAGTTGCTTAAGACTTTAATATCATTTCATTAAGTCAGCAAGTTCAGAGACTGTTGGGGGCACAAAGAGACTGGGGGTGGGCAAAAGAGGGCCAAGGTAGGGGGGAAGCAAGGAAAGACCCCCCCCCATGCCCCTCTCCGTGGAGATGGCTCTGAGAAATCAAATATTGACAGTGAGAGAAGAGAATTTATTAAATCTGGGACAAGGGCATGTGTGGGGAGCTGTGGGAATGGCCGGATGCCTGGGTTCTGAGGTTAATGAAGGTTCTGGGAGGAGGAAAAAGCCTGTGGCTGGGAGGAAGCAGCACGGCAAAGAATCTTAAGGTTACAACTCTTCTGCATCTTTCCTTTGAGATATACTCAGTTTTGCCACCCTGTTTCTCAGCTGTCCCCTACAGCCTCTGGGGCAAGACCCTATCACAGCTGTGGTTGGCCCCCCTTCCTTCCTTCCCCCTACCTCCACCTCTGTTGATGAGCTTCAGCAGCGTTTAATCGGATTGAGCAGTAATTAGCAAAGCTAGATGTTTGATTACCTATTTAGCATAATGTGGGGGGCTGGGATCCCTAGGCAAGCCACAGTTGAAGTGGAGGGAGTCAGACAAGAAATGGAATCTATGGCAGCTCTGCTCCCCAAGGGAGGCAGGAACCTGGCCCATGAGGCTCCCCACCTCATACCTCAATTCCTTTGGGACTTTTGCCCAGGGGTTCTGACTAATCACATCACCTGTCCCTGCCACCCATAGCCTATCTGGTTAAAGGATCACTTAGATGTTCCATCTTAGCCTTGCTTGCTGTGTAGCTGGTTTGGGGGAGAACAAGACTTCTCTCTTTTCAATCCCTCAGCTCCTTCAAGCTCTCAGCAACAGGAGTCTGGCTGGGCAGGAGGCCACAAATCAGAATTCAGAAGCCCACCTTATGGATACTTGGGCATAGGGGTAGGGGTGGGGTTGGGCTGGAGGGGAAGGGCAGTCAGTTCTGGAAATAAAGATAGAGTAGGTAGGATGGTGAGGTCAGGGGTGGATCAAGGTGTAGGTTAAGCCACCCACCCTTCAAGAGTACCAGGTACTGCCACTCCTGGCAGTGCCAGATTGGCATAAAGAGACCTGTCAGGTGCGAATGCCAACCAGAAAAAGAGGAACTGAGGTGCCAGCTTCTTTCTACATCCAGCAAAGAAAATGCCATCAATTTAGCTCCTCATGGAAATGTAATCAGTGGGCTCTGCTGGCTTTGTCTTAATTAGGCACTATTGATGGAAGCAGGGAGGGCGCCTCCCCATCCCCCGACTCGGCTTCCTCCCTGTACCTTCCAGGTCTCGCTAAAGCCTCCACCCGCCCTAGGTACCGCTCAGTTTTCTCAGCGCCTTCTAGCGGCCCCAGCCCGCAGCGCCCCCTAGCACCGTTTGAGATCTGCCCCTCATCTCACGCACCCGCCCCTCTCGCTTTCCAGGACGCAGCCTTTGTTCCTATGGAGAGCGAAGCCCCTCCCCGGCCCGGTCACCTTCCCCAGGGAGTCCCCGCCTCCCGCCCCCCAAACCTGACACGCTTTCCAAAGTCAATCCTCAGATTCCAAAAATTCCAGTTCCAGTCTTCCCTTCCTTCCCCCGCCCCGCACCGCCCGGCAAACCTAGACCCCAGTCCGCACTAAGAAGAGGGAATGAGCAGGAGGGCATGGGTGCTCCAGCCCCGGTTTTTCCCCCGGACCCAGCTGCAGCCACGGCTGCCTGGAAATCCTGGAGCGTCTTTTAGATTGCAATGAGCTTCGCAGGGGGATCACCGGGCGCCATCTGCTGGGCCGGCTCCTGCTGGGACCTGGGAGCGAGGGTCAGACCCTTGGGTTCGCCCTCCCTTTTCTATATCCTGCGGGGTGGTAGCTCGTTTTCCAACCCCAGCTCTTATAACGCGGTCCTTACACCCGACCTTCCGCACCCTCCAGCCCACCAGACGTAGTCACTTTCTCTCAGCCTCCAAGCCCTCTTGCCCCGGGTCCCAGAGGGGGAGACCCGGGCGGGGTGGGGCCGAGGAGCAGGGATCCACAGCGCTTGCGTGGAGAAGCTGAGTCAGCCGGTAGCGCACCGGCCGCCTGCTCCTCCCTGCCTGGGGTTACCATGGCGACGCGTGCAGGCGCGGGCCAGAGAAGGCCACGAGGGGCAACTTCTTAGCTGGAGTGGCCCATCAGTCTGCCTGGGGAGGAGAGGGTCGGCGTCGTGAGGTGTGTTTTGGGACAGAAGCTAGGAGGGAAGGAATGCAGAGGAGAAGCAGGAAGCTGCAGGGAGACAGGGGCTGTAGTGAGGGGATAGGAAGGGACAGTTGCAAGGGAGAAGGGGGGCCAGTTGTGGAGGGAGGAGGAGCAAGGGAGAGTTGGGGGGGATGGGGAGAAAAGGGGACCGTTGTGACCGTTGTGTGGGGAAGCGATTGTGAAAGGAAGTTTGCCTACCTGTAACAGATTTGAGGAGAGGCCCAGGCGCCTTCTTGGAAATACCGAGTAATAGCAGGAGCCCCAGGTTAGTAGAACCGCTCCTCCGGGAGCCTGCGGCGGGGGTGAATCCCATGGTGAATGCACCTGAGCCTCCAGTCTGAGGCAAGGAAGCGCAGCTTGATGCTTCTCAGGAGACAGAGGAGGAAGCCTTCTTGCTGTAGTTGGTTTTATTGATTTGTTGGCCTAACAGAACATTTTTCCTTGGAGCAAAGACAAATCCTTTAAGTTTGAAATTCATAACCTGTGATCACTGCCTGTGGCAGTCTGTGGGCATGAGGAAGGAGACCCACAGGTGGCGGCGAGGCCATAGCTGAATGGTGACTTTGTCCCTGGGATGCTGAGCACCTGCCAGAGAAGCCTGCTTACTGCGATCCAACTTTTCTGAGAGAGGCGGCACCGCCGTGGCCTTCCTCACGCCCCAATCCCCTTACCCCATTACACAATTCAAAATTTAGTGTTGAATGACTTTTGTCCTTCCTGTTTCCAGTCTGTTCCCAGAGTATCTGGAGTCAAATGATCCTGATCTTCCTTATCAGTTAGCACAACCTTAAACAAGGTTCTTGCCCCTCTTCTAGAATTAAAAGCTAAAGAGACCTGTAGCAAACACTGTGTTGTTTGTTTAAGGATGTTGCAGATTTTAATGTGATCAGGAGGAATATTTTCCATTTAACTTTGGAGGAAAGGTGCATAGCAAAGTCACCTGGGTTTGTTTGAACCAGCTGACACAGTGATAAAGGGTGGGGGATGTGGGAACAGTTTTCCTATCCCTGGGCCTTATGGGGTACAGTGCTTGAGGGTATGGACAACCACTCTTCAGCTAGGTGGATCTTTTCCTGATTATGTTCTTACGCCCCTGGGCAGAGAAAGTTTTTTTTTTTTTTTGGAGATAGAGTCTCACTTAGCCTCCCTGAGGTTGAGTGCTGTGGCATCATACCTCACAGCAACCTCACACTCTCAGGCTCTCAAGCCATCCTCTTTTTTTTTTTTTGAGACAGAGCCTCAAGCTGTCGCCCTGGGTAGAGTGTGGTGGCATTGCAGGTCACAGCAACCTCCAATTCCTGGGCTTAAGCAATTCTCTTGCCTCAGCCTCCCAAGTAGCTGGGACTACAGGTGCCTGCCATAATGCTTGGCTATTTTTTGGTTGTAGTTGTCATTATTGTTTGGCAGGCCCCGGCTGGATTCAAACCTTCCAGCTCTTGTGTATGTGACTGGCTTCTTAGCCAGTTGAGCTACAGGTGCTGAGCCAATAGCTTTTGTATTAATAATATAGATTGTAATCTAAAGGAGAAACCCTATTCACCTATGAGATATTGTGTGTTGAATGTACTGTGTCCTTTGTTCTAGAACTTTGTTCTGGAAATATGGTTTATCCAGTTTCTAGATTTTCTATTTTTAAGGCTATGAAGTTGACTAAACGAACATGAATTAGCTGCACATTGAAAAGTGTTCAGAGGAGGTTAGGGAAGATGGTATAAAATGTCCAGCTTAAGGTTTTATTTATTTGTTTTTTTTTGCGACAGGAATCTCAAGCTGTTACCCTGGGTAGAGTGCTATGGCATCATAGCTCACAACCTCCTCTTGAACCTCAGCCTCTTGCTTCAGTTTTTCTATTTTTAGTAGAGATGGAGGTCTTGCTTTTGCTTCGGCTAGTCTCAATCTCATGAGCTTAAGCAGTCCACCCGCCTCGGCCTCCCAGAGTGCTAGGATTACATGCGTGAGCCACAGCGCCCAGCATTTTTTTTTTTTTTTTTTTTGAGATATAGTAGAGTCCTATGGCATCATAGCTCATAGCAACCTCAAACTCTTGGGCTCATGTGATCCCCTTGCCTCAGCCTTCCTAGTAGCTGGGACCTCAGACACCCGCTACAGTACCTGGCTATTTTTAAAGGTGGGGTCTCACTTTTGCTTAGGCTGACCTCAAACTCATGAGCTCAGGAGATCCATCTGCCTCGGCCCCCCCCAGATTGCTAGGACTACAGGCGGGAGCCACTGCCCAGCAGCTTGAGGTTTGATATTTGAGAAAAGAGTCGATATTTTTGATTCAATTCTCACTAGACTGTTGTTGAAAAATCATCTTTTAGTGCCTGAATAAGATTTTAAAAGTATTGTAACTGAATCTCCTGAAAAGAATTGGTTAGTTGGATATAAAAAGTAGACTGGCATAAAATTTAACTTTAGTACTAAAAGTAATTTTTGTATCTAGAATGGTTTGAGGCTGGTCTCATTGAAGTGCTATTTACAACTCATTGATCACAACCAATTATAGATTGTTCCTTCTTCATTCCCACTGCTGTTTCACTTGACTATTTAAGAAAAAAAAGGAAATAGAATAGTTTGAGATGCTGAGTGTCGTATATATGGTTCTTTTTTATATGTCAGGAAACATATAACAGATACTGCCAATATTATTAGGCTGCTAAGGTAAAGAAGGTGGCTTGGATTGCCACACTGTCTCTTTCTTCATTGTATATTCAGCAAGTTGAGAGTCTCCTAAGGAAAACATTTTATATTTTCTTTGAGACTTTGCATGTATATTCATTTATCTCTTAAAGAACAAACTAAATTGTTAAGATATTTGTGTTTTTGTGCTTGTTTCTTTTAACTAGCCTCTTTGTTTCTCTGGAATGATTAGACATGCTTACATGAGAAACTGGTTTTGTAACCAGATTATTTCTTACAGAGCCCCCTTCATGCTCAAATATGCTCTCTAAATTGTTACCAAAATGTGAGAAGTTGATTGATACTAATACAGAGCAGATATGAAAATTCTTTTTTTTTGAGACGGAACCTCAAGCTATTCCCCCTGGGTAGAGTGCCATGGCATCACAGCTCATAGCAACCTCCAACTCCTGGGCTCAAGCGAGTCTCCTGCCTCAGCCTCCCAAGCAGCTGGGACCACAGGCACCCACCACAAGGCTCGGCCATTTTTTGGTTGCAGCCATCATTGTTGTTTGGTGGACCCGGGCTGGGGATTCAAACCCACCACCTTAGGTGTACGTGGCTGGCGCCTTAGCCGATTGAGCCACAGGCGCCGAGCCAGATATGAAAATTCTAAGAACATTTTTAGGGATCGTAATCAATCTTTAATTTAGATATCAACTGATAACTCAGTCAACTTAGATATCAACTGATAACTCAGTCAACTAGTATGTTTTCTGTTGTGCAGTCTTTCCTATATGAAAATTACTCTACTTTGTGAACAGATGTGTGCTTTTGTTCATAAGGGGGGAGGTATAGCGTGTGACTGTAGAATATTGATCTGTTCTGAGCATAGTGTTCAAGGATCTGTGTTCTTGGCTAGGTTAGCACACTGTACTAACTAACTAAACAACAAACAATGCTACTTGGTTGTACTTTCCATAAAATACCTGTAGTATAATGGTGCCTTACTTTTTTTTTTTTTTTTTTTTTTTTGTGGCAGTTTTTGGCCAGGGCTGGGTTTGAACCCGCCACCTCTGGGATATGGGGCTGGCCCTACTCCTTTGAGCCGTCCCCTTTTTTTTTGAGACAGAGTCTCACTATATCACCCTCATGGTAGAGTGCTGTGGCATCACAGCTCGCAGCAACCTTAAACTCTTGGACTTTAAGTGATTCTCTTGCCTTAGCTTCCCAAGTAGCTGGGACTACAGTCACCTGCCTCAATGCCAAGCTTTTTTTTTATTGCAGTTGTCATTATTGTTTACCTGGCCGGGGCTGGGTTCGAACCCACCAGCCTCGGTGCCTGTGGCCAGCGCCCTAACCACTGTGCTATAGGCGCTGAGCCTACTTTTTTTATTTTGAGACAAAGTCCCATTCTATTACCCAGGCTAGAGTACTGTGGCCTCACCCTAGTTCCCTCAAACTCATGGGCTCAAGCAATCCTGCCTTAGCCTCCTAACTGGCTGGAACTACGGGCACCCACTGCAACCCCAGGCTAATTTTTTTATTTTTATTAGAAATGGAGTTTTGATGTTTACCCCCCAAAGTAGTTCCTCCCCTGCCTTCTCTTACCTCATGTCTTAAACTCACTTTGTTCCTCTGGGTAGAGTGCTGTGGCCTCAGCATAGCTCACAGCAACCTCAAATGCCTAGGGCTCACTCAAGCAATCCTCCTGCCTCATGCTCCCAAGTAGCTGGGACTACAGATGTGTGCCACCGTGCCTGGCTAATTTTTCTATTTTTAGTAGAGACAGGCGTCTCGCTTTGCTCAGGTTGGTCACAAATTCCAGAGCTCAAGTGGTCCAACCACCTCAGCCTCCCAGAGTGTAGGATTATAGGCATGAGCCACCACACAGAGCCAATGCCTTATATTTTTATCTGGATTTTAAAATTATCTTTACATTTTGATTTGTATTTTCTCATTTGATTTTTATACAATCCTTTGATTAAACCGAGATTCACTAAAGTTAGTAAATTACTGAAGGTCACAAAATTTGTTTTGATTTTTAGGAGGAAAACTTAGTGTTTCCTTTGGGCAAGAGGAAATATCTTAACTGAAAAAAAAAATATACATATATATATGTTTTTGAGACAGTCTCACTTTGTCACCCTCAGTGTAGTGCTGTGATGTCACAGCTCACAGCAACTTCAAATTCTTGGGCTTAAGCGATTCTCTTGCTTCAGCCTCCCAAGTAGCTGGCACTATAGGTGCCCACCACAATGCTTGGTTGTTTTTTTGTTGCAGTTGTCATTGTTGTTTTTAGCTGGCCCAGGCTGGGTTTGAACCCGCCATCCTGGTGCCCTACCCACCAGCACAGCCTATTAACTGAAATTTTGAAAGTTGTGAAGTCTCATTTTATAGATGAGGAATGAATGACCAGAGAGTTTATATGATGTGATGTAACAAATTAGTGGTAGAACTTGGGTTAAAACCCAATTCAGTGCTTCCTCCTCAATACCATTCCATCCTCCCTATGACCAGTCAGTGAGATCTTTTAGTATCTCCTGTGTCTCATAATGTTATAGTATGCTATGAGAGATCAGTGTGCAAATGAAGCTGAAGATGTTGCTGGCATCAAAGAATTTAGAGAGAAAATAGGGAGAAAAAATTACTGCATAGAGAATAATTATTAAAATGTGTAGTACTGGCTCGGTGCCTGTGGCTCAAGTGGCTAAGGCGCCAGCCACATACACCTAAGGTGGCGGGTTCGAATCCAGCCTGGGCCCGCCAAACAACAATAATGGCTGCAACCAAAAAAT
>CAUYQV010188074.1:0-27644 GCA_963574575.1 Galagoides demidoff
AGACAAAATCTTTTTTTTTTTTTGAGATGGAGTCTCAAGCTGTCCCCCTGGGTAGAGTGTTGTGGCATTACTCACAGCAATATCCAACTCCTGGGCTCAAGCGAGTCTCCTGCCTCCGCCTCCCAAGTAGCTGGGACCACATCTTTTCCTTATATGTAAAATTTAACAAGCACATATTTCGAATCTCCCTTTTCCAATTCATACACTTACTTTCACTAAAAATTGGCTTTGGTTCCTTAGCTAATGATTCTGGCTTTCTAAAATGTCAAATTCCAAATTCAATACCCTAGTCTTCATCTTCTATACTTTTCTGTTGGCATTTCATTTGGTACTACTACTAATCCCCTCCTACAATGTTCTACTCTCTGAGCTTTGGTTGTATAGGATATTGGATTTCTTATCTCTCATACTTACTCTTCCACCTATCAAATAAAAGGTAGGTGAGTTTCTCAAGTTTCTATCATTGATCATGGCACCATTTATATTCTTTCCTTAGATAATCTTCAGGATTGTCTTTAAGTCTTTATTAATGACTTGATTTTCCTTATTTTATATGATGATTATCACATCTACACCTCTTCCCCTGACCATCTCAAATTTCATATTTGAATTTCCAATTAACATTTTTACACAATGTCCTTTAACTCAGTATGTTCTTGACCCATTTGTTTATCTCAAATCTATTTTCCACTCCACCAAAGTCAACCTCTTTTTGCATCTCCTTTCAGTTTATGTCAATAAAGAGATAAACTCTCTTAACAGCTAGTAATTTAAGGGGTAAACATTTAAAACTTTCATTTTAAAATTAATAAGGCAAGAATCCCATGATCACTGCTTTTATTCAACAACCTGGGGTCTTAGTCACTATAAAAAAGAAAAATTACGGGGCAGTGCCTGTGGCTCAAAGGAGAAGGGTGCCAGTCCCATATGCCAGAGGTGGTGGGGTTAAGCCCAGCCCTGGCCAAAAACTGCAAAAAAAAAAAGAAAAAGAAAAATTGGGTGTAGATGTTTCTGAAAGGAAAAACAAAACTATCACTCACAGATACAATGGGTGTATACTTAGATAACACAAATTATTAAATAATTTGCTCACTGGTTTATTATCGATACTTGTATTTATACACGTATACAAAATTACTTGTATTTCTAATAACCATCAAAAACAATAAATGTTATTTTTAAATTAAGGACACCATTTACAACTTCTGTTAAGATATCTTGGAAGAAATCTAACATAAGTGTGCAAGATCTAACAACAAAAAATTATAAAATGTTATTAAACAAAATAAATCTAGAAATATGCCTATTCATGTGTAATATTCTATGTCATATAGACATCTATTTTCTCTAATCTGATTTATAGTTTCAATGCAATTCCAATAAAAATCCAACAGACTTTTTTGTAATGGAACTTTTATTTTAAAATGTATGTATCAAGGCCGAGTGCAGTGGCTTAAATCTGTAATCCTAGCCCTCTGGGAAGCCAAGGTGGGTGGATTGCCTGAGCTCAGGAGTTTAAAACCAGCCTGAGCTGAGGTGAGACACCACCTCTAAAAAGAGCTGACCCTGTCTCTAAAAACAGCAGTACGATCTGGCAGGCACCTGTAGTCCCAGTTACTTGGGAGGCTGAGGCAAGAGGATCTCTTGAGCCCAAGACTTTGAGGTTGCTGTGAGCTATGAAGCCACAGCATACTATTTTGGGCAACAAAGTGAGACTTTGTCTCAAAAATAAATAAATAAAATGTATATAGAAGAGCAAGGGCAGTTAAGACACTCCTGATGAATATATTACCCTACTAAAAGGCTTTCTAAAGTTACAGTAACTAAAACAATGAAATATAGGCACAGGATAAATTATCCAATTAAATGAAAGAGAAATTCCAGAAAAAAAAACACAGTATCTACTATGAATTAAACATGTTCCCTCAAAATTCACATGTTGAAGCTCTCATCCTCAATATGGTGGTATTTGGAGGTAGGGCCTTTAGGAGGTAATTAAGTTTAGAAGAGGTCATTAAGGTAGCACCCCCATGATGGGTTTAGTGTCCTTGTAAGAACAGAGAGACCAGAACTATCTCTCTCCCCTGCCATTTGAGAACACAGGGAGAAGGCAGCTGTCTGTAAACTATGGGTGGCCCTAAGGAACCACACTGGACAGCACCTTCACTCTGGATTTCCCAATCTCCAGCAGCATAAGAAATAAATTCCTGTTGTTTGTTTTATTATGGCACCCCAAATGACTTAAGACAGTATTTATGTGCAACTGTGGCAAAAGACAAGAAGTGGCAATACAGGTCATTACGAAAAGAACTATTTCAATAAAGATATTAGACAACTAAATATTACAGGGAAAATGTTTAATAGTAAAACTGGATCCTCCAAACCACACACAAAAATCTAATCCATATGGATTCAAGACTTATGTGTGAAATGTAAACCTTAACAATGTTCAGATAAAAAATGGAAAAGGGGCGGCAGCTGTGGCTCAAAGGAGTAGGGCGCCAGCCCCATATACCAGAGGTGGCGGGTTCAAATCCAGCTCTGGCCAAAAAACTGCAAAAAAAAAAAAAATCACTCCCTAGGGTAGATTAACAAAAACAATCAGAAGAAACAAAAAACATGAACAAGAACTGATATAATTAATCCCTGTAGAACCTCTGATAAATTGACCACATAAGAGATTGTAACAAACTGTCAATATATGGAGATAGTCAACTAAGGAGGATCTACCGTATACTAAAATTAAGAATTTCTCATCAGAAAAAGGTAAAAGGATAAGCTGCACAAGCTAAGAGAGGATATATGCAATACATGTACTCAAAAAGTGAATATAAAGAATATATAAAAAATTCCTACAAATAATCAAAGAGCAACAGAAAAAAAATGGGCAAGACAAACATTTCACAGAAAAACAAATGGCTAAAAAATATGACAAGGTTTTATAACTCATCAGTAATTGGGAAAAATTAAGATATTTTGAAGAAGAATTTACCACTAGATTGGTAAAAATTAAGATGTTTTGAAGAAGAATTAGATTAACAAAAAACCACATACATGGCTAACAGAAGAATAAGTTGCTTTGATCTCCTGGGGGAACAGCTCTATCTTGAGGTTATACATTTCATACCCTATTTTCCAGAAATTTGTATGGATGTAAAGACCTTACAAAATTCTGCTTCATATACTAGGAGGTATATATAAGAATATTCATAATACACAACACAGTTGATATCTCTTTCCTGTACTTCTTCCTTTCATTAATTTCTATGACCTCACTCCATTGATTTTCCTACTTTCTCACCATTCCTTCTGTCTCCTTTACTGGTAAGCTTTTCCTTATCTTCATCCCTCTAAATGGAATACCTCACCTTTCAGTTCCTTCTATCTTCATGCATCTTTCCAGATGATTTCATTGAGTCCTATGGCTTTACCAGTCAGAAGCTCCAAACTCCACCCTGAATACCAAAGTCCCATAGTCAACAACCTATTCAATCTTTCCACTTGTGCACTTGGAATGTAGAAGTCAGGCAAAGCTATTCAGAAACATTCTTGCTCTTCCTAGCTCTATACTTCCCCACCCCTTTAAAATTTAGGTGTGACCCTATCACTAAGCATGGTCAATCAAATGTAAACACAATAAAACAATTTCTAACGAGAGTTCCATTTTTACTCTCAAAGTTAGTATGACCAAACAGAATCTCCAACCCACATTTCTCTTATCCTCCCCTATCTCACAAATGGATTCATCCTGTTGCTCAAGCCAAATCTATGAGTCATTCTTAATTCGTCTATGTCCCTCTTCCAAGTACTGCGAATTTATCAGCAAATCCTACAGCTCTGCCTTCAAAGTAGATATCAAAGCTGACTACTACTCACCATCTCTACTGCTACTATCCTAGGCTCAGCCACCACTGTTTTTCAATACTATACTGTAAAACTGCATTGGTTTTCTAATCGGACCTTTCATTTGCAATCTCCTTACCACAGCCCTAAAGGCCGCTTACACCATCTCCTCCTGCCTACCTCCCTACTATCATTCTCCTACTCTCTAAAGATACTCTAACCACATGGGCCTTCTTGTTACCTTGAACATGCCATATTCAAGGCCTTTCCATTTACCATTCCTTGTTGTCTGGCCTGCCTTTTCTCATCATTTAATTCTTTGCTCAGACATCAATCACCTCCTCATAGAGGCTTACATCACCCTACCTAAAATACCCACAAAACACGCCAGTTTACATGGGAGTTCTCAATTCACTGCTTCAAATTCATTCTCCATTGTATACTCTGCAAGCATGGAGCTAGGTTCCTTGAATTCTTTTTTTCTAATGCTATGATGTCAAACTTTGTAAATAGGGGATACTAATCTTGGCCTCTTGGCTCAAACAATCTTCCTACCTCAGCCTTCCAAGTAGCTGGGACAACAGATACACATGACCATGCCAAGCTATTTTATTTTTATCTTTTTGTATAGATGGGTCTCAATATGTTGTTTAGGTTGGCCTCAAACTCTTAGCCTCAAGTGATCCTCCTACCTCAGTCTCCCAAGCTGCTGGGAACATAGGCTATCACCACTATAGTCGGCTTGTGTTTGCCTACTTTTCATTTATCAGTCTTCACCACTAGAGTGTAAATGCCATGAAGGTAGCCATTTTGACTCAAGACTGATTGAACTCCTAGTATCTAACACACTTGTCAAGTCATAACAGATCCAAAACAAATATTTACAACTGACTAAATGAATCTTGGCCAAATGGACTGAATCAAATTTTTAGAATGTTAACTCTTTGTTTCTATCAGTGATGTCCAACTTGTGGCCTATGGGGCACATGCTGGTTTTATGAGGGCTTTTATGCTTATCTGTGGTCTTGGACATCGTGAAAAGTATGCAAAGACCTTTTTTTTGTTTGTTTGTTTGCTAATTAGCTTTCATTAATGTTTGTGTATTTAATATGTGGTCCAGGCTAACACTTCCAATTGTGTGAGAGAGAAAAAACAAAAGGTTAGATTATATCAAAATATAATAAATGTCTCTTTCTTATATCTGTGCTTTCTCTCTCACACACACACTCACTTCATTAATATTATTCTGTATCTGTGCTTATGGTGTTCTTTCAGTTTCCACCCTAAAATTAGTAAACAACTTCTACTGTCATTTAAACAACTTCTACTGTCAAGCAATACAATACAGAACTCACTCTCTCCCGTAACATTTTACCAGGGACAGAAAGCTACTAGAGTGGGCTGGGATACATTGGTACCTTCTCCTTAAACCTTATTCACTAATGCTGACAAGATTCTAAAGAGCAGTAACAGTTGTTATTGCCCAAGTTAATATTTTGGCACTCTTGGCTTAGAACACTTAAAATCCTCCTACTAATAATCTAATTGTTCAGATCCATTACATTAAAATACTTTTTCAAATTTGTAACTTTAACAAACTGTCTATAGCCTCTTAATGTTCATCAACCATTTCTTCTGAGTCTTTAGCTCATTCTTTCTCAAATAAAAAATACTTGCAATGAACCTCCCACCTTTCCTACAGACTCATTTAAGCTGGATTGTATCCCTATCCTGCCACACTAGGTAGCTTTTCTAATTTTCATTCTGGAATATTAAAACAACACAATGGTTGCTGGATGTTCGAAACGATACTAATATACTGGGAGGTCAAGGGCCTACTGCTTAAATTCATCCAGAACATAAAATGTTGGAAAATTTCTTTTTTTGCACCCTCTGCCTCCAATGTCCAATTCATCTCTGCTGATATGAGAGGGATAGAGAAGCACAGTATGCCAGAGAACACAAAAAGGTGGCACAGATAGGTATGAAGACTTTATGAAAATCACTTGGTCTTAATCTGAAAAACTGGTTGCTTAGTAAGTACACAGGTAAGAACACTGACCAAAGAAATGCCCTTCCAATTCTTCTTTTATAATGCTGCACTTCAACATACATTGATCATCAAATTTTAGTAACAGTAAAGACTGTCCTTCACTATATAGCAAGAACTTCCACTTAACCTCCACAACCTGTCTCTGAATATCAAGTTTCCCCAGTTGCTTCCAAGCTAAACATGTGCTTCTCTTTAGAACCCTGTTACATTTAAAATAGTTTTTGGTTGTCCAACAGTACCAACTCTGTCTGACTTTGGCAACAGACTCCACCAAAGCCAGGAATAGATATATAACATTTTTAAATTACAGGAATAAAATTTTTTTCAGGAAAGTAAGTGAAAAATAGAAATGTATACAATGTTTTCTTAAAGATTGTTTTTATTATTTTAAACCATAAATCAAAATTCATTATGATTTTAATTGCTTAGAATATTAATTTCTATATTCAATAATGAGAATGAGGTTACTACTTCAATTTTGTCATATTGCAAGTTTCAAGGAAAACTGAAGTTGTATGCCTTATGGATATTAAGCCTAGTTTTCCAAAATATAGTTGGTAAGAGCTTGTTTTCCTTGTCTTACATTCAAGCTGGAGAAATAAATTCTCTTCCACCAGAGAACAAAAATTGCATAGAAGATTGTCTGGCTCCCCAAATAACTGCTTCTTCTGAAAGTTTGTCAGTAAGATTTTCACTTAGTATAAATGGTGAAATTACCTCAAAAGAAGTACAGCACAACAAACTTGAAAGAAACCAGAAACAAACATAATTATAAAAGATTAGGGGGATTTATTTTGACTTTTCCACCTAACATAATTGTAATTAAAGTTTTACCTTTCAGTGCTGGCACTACTTTTAGAAAAAAATCTGTGGAGAGCAAGAGTGAGAGAGACAGCTGCCTAAGGAACCAGGCTTAGCCCTAAAAAAATATTTATCCAGATTGTCCACTAATTTTTGGAAGGTAACATTTTGGAATAAAAACTAAATATGGCACCAATCGGTATTAAGTTTAGTGCTGTTGATAAGAGACTGATCTGGGACCTTAGAAATCTCTTAAAGAGTCTTGCCCCCAGTCCTGGCTTGCTATATAATTATGGATAAGGAATCTAACCTGTCCAAGCCTTGAATACTCATCTATAGAAGGATGAAGCTAAACTAGATCATCTCTTAAGAGTCTTTTGAACATAATTTTATCTTTGCCATTCCTACCACTTCCATTACATTTTCCAGGGATTTCACTGATTCATCAAACATTTATGAAAGACCTACTGGGTCTCTGGCACAGACACTGACTCTGTCATCAATGAGTTTACATTTTGCTTGTTGCACAGGCATATTAGAAAATGAGTAGTTAAAACATAAGTTTAGACTTAATAATGGGATAAATAAAAATGATTAAGTGATTTGGCTTAACATTCATAAGATAATGCATTTATGGATTGGTATAAAACTTCATAATTGATACTGCTCAGAAAACAAGAATTTTATTATAACATTTTGGCTAATGAGAACTTTTTAGATCTGCCACTGATATAATATCCTTTACCTAAAACCAACTGCCAATATATTTAGGTACCATTTCTAGGCAGAAAAAACAAGACGACCCGTCCAAGCCAAAAGGTACAATAAAGTCAGCTTGGGTGGGGAGAAAATCTCAGTCCAATCTCTAACATGAATATGTGGCTGAGTAACAGTTTGTGCTGATCTACCCTTGTCAACTTCAAATCCTTCCAACTGATGAAAAGCATGAGACAGCTATTTATTTTAAGTACACGCTAGTGGCTGGCTTACTTTCACCTTTGTACAACTGTACAGAATTCATCAAATGCTTAATACATATACAATGACCCCTCCCCAAAAGATGCCTTTTATTGGCCACATAAAAATTAAATCCTAAAGTTTAAGAAATAAACAAAAGACACTAACACAAGGCAAGAATATGGTATCATAATAGTCAAAAACTTCATGTACTCAATATGGTGCCCCTTACTAAGATAAAAGTAAATAAAACTAAGAGTTCATATAACAGGAAAGGAATGAAAAGAAAGGGAGAAGAGATTACATTTACTTAACACCTAACAGGTGCCAGGCTCCATGCAGGTAGTTTTCACATCTACACAGGAAAATATGCCCCAATAGGTAATCATCTGCAATAAAGAAGTCCACTCCCCTTTATAAAATTATTACAACAGGCCAGCAGCGTATTCTAACACAAACGCACAGTTGATGTTAATAATTCTGCCTAGAATCTTCGTATTTGGAATGAGAAGGTCTTGGGTCACCTAGGCAACCCATCCATCTTATGGATGACTCAACTTAGGCCAGACAAGCTAAGAGGCTTGACTAAGGTCATCCTTGTTTAAAAGACATTAAATCAAATCAATAAAAGACATTAAATCAAATCAATAATCAGGGCATCCATATACCACCCTTAGTCCTTACTAAGTTACCGAACACTTAGCAATGAGCACTTTTATTGTAAAAACCATGAATTCCTATTACACAAATGGCCCAGAATCTTCAAAGAATAATTTGCCATTTTCTATGAACCTGTATTTGATCGTATTTGGCAATTCCCGATCGCTCTATTCACAAGGTCCCAGATGCAAAGCGGCCTGTGTGTGTGGAGGAGGGGAATCGGGGAGAATCGAGTCCCGAGGTAAAGATTCCCTCGTATAAACCCCTACGCGACAATCCTGGCCCGGACTCGGTGTCCGCTCCGCGATCGCGACCCGCGAGCCGAGCGGGCGGACGGAGGATGAGTGTGCAGTAATGTGGCTCTGGCGTCCTGCGCTCGGCCCGCCGGGCGGCTTCGGAACGCTGACCCCACCGGACCCGACCGGACCGTTACGAGGCTCCGGGTCCCGACGCCCCGCGCGGGCCGCCCCTCCCCCACCGCGGCCTGAGAGCGACCGCCCGGCCTCCGCGGCTCCCCGCGCCAACAATACCGGGGGCCCCAGTCAGGCCGAACGCCGAGGACCCGCGCTGCGGGCCTCGCGGACAGCGTCGAACCGCAGGCCGCAAGAGACAGCCACGCGGGAGACAGAGAGAGGAGGGGCCCGTCAGGGAGTTCGGAGGCCGCTGCGGCCCCACCGTACCTGGCTCCAGGTGATAAATTCGTTCGTATGGGTTTCTTCCACAAGCGTCCACAGCTTGCTGAGGAAAGCCGGTACATTCGAACTCTGCTTCATTGTTAAAGCCGGGCAGGGATTCCAAATTCTACACCCGAACGCGGCGGTAGAGGCGACGGCGGCGGCAGCTGCTCCCCGAGAACGCCCACAACGCAGGCGCAGCAGCTCCCCGGCCCCGCCCCCCAGCTCCGCCAGGCGCGCAACACCGCCGGGAGGCCCGGCTGCCGCACGTGACGGACAAGTCGCCTTGCTCCGCCCATGCGTAGTGGTCCCGCGCCGATCCCCTCTCTGACCAATCCCAGGGGCCGACAACAGGGCAGAGGAAAGCGATTGGATGCTGCAGACAGGGGGGGTGGGACCAGAAGGCGGCGCTGCCCTCTCATTTGCCTTTTATTCAGGCGTCTTCTCGGTCTGGGCTTAGGAGACTGTGTTTGGTTGTTTCACGTGGAAACGGCTTAGGGTTTCTGGGTTGTGGATGGGAGGCTACAAAAGTCCTCAGAGTCTTTTGAGTCATGCGTTTGGCAGGCAAAGTGTGCCTTGCAAAAAGAAAGGAATAGTTCACGTAGGGGAAAAAAAAATCAGCTTTCAAGCATGATGTAGTAGGCCCCCAAATGAAACTATCTTAAAAATAAAGACTTAAACTTTAACTGGGAGAACATGACCCCTTTCAAATACGCTTGTCAAAAAGAGGAATTTAAATAATAACTCTCTCCTAAGTACATACTACGGCAGAGTAGGAACTGTAATAGACATGTCACGTACTGGTTTTTTTGTTTGTCCCTCTCCGTTGCCCGGGTACAGTGGCGTGGTGGTCAGTCGTGGTCATTGCAGCTCACTACAACCCCAAACTCCTGGGCTCCAGCCGCTGCCTCCCAGAGTGTTTGGAACGTTCAGTTTCTATTTGCATAAGAAGAAGTGTCATTTGTGCTATTTTAGCCAATTAAAATAATTGTACCTCCATGTACTTCACAGATCAGTTCTAGTTTACCTGAGGTAGTTTGGTATAGGGGAAAAAAGTATAGGACAAGGAGTCAGTAGAGCTCCCTCATCGTCGTGGACATTTTACAGTATATTACATTATACTGGTCCCACGTCATATAGAGCAATGACTTGACTCATTAGGACAAGTTTTTCTTGTTTCTTCATTGGAAATATCTTTTCACCCAGTAAGAGTGACCTTAATAAAATAATACCTATGAAAATGTTTTGAAATTATGAAGAAGTCTACAAAATTAAACTTATTTTTTAATAAAGGTCAGCGTGTGAAGACAAAAATGTCTCAGCAAGTCAGAGATAACACTTTATAACATAAGATAGATTTATTTCCTGGGTATATGTAAAATAGTACATTAAAAATAAATTACACGATATCTTCCAATGAACAAATATTTATTGAATATTACCTTTGTCTTCAGTACTTGTCTGTTTGCTGAAGCAAAATCAGATATGTGGAGGGATATATGTGGTGAAGGAACTTAATATTTGATGAGTTTTTATATTTGCCTGAGACTTTATATCACATTGTATCATTATAACAACCCAATGAACTGCTTATCCCATTTTCCCAGTCAAGATTTTAAGACTCAAAATTTGACTAATTTCTCTATAGTCACAGCGAGTAAATAAATGGGAGAGAGTATTACACACAGGCTTTATTGAACTCAAAACCTGCTCTTTTCATTGTGCAATGATGACACCATTTTGAAGATCAAGATGTTTGTATTCTAACTCAAGAAACAAGATGAACACAGTGATCAGCAATCATTATTATTTTATAAAAAGAGCTAAATGTATTATATAAAATGAATAGCAGATAAGAAATAAATTAGTGAGTTAGGGTGGTTAGGGAACAATTCATGGAGTATAGCAGTCATTTTCAACCTATGTGCTGTGAGAAGCTTTTAGGTGTGCCACGAAAATTTTTAAAGATCATGAATTGAATTATTTATGAAAAAAGCCCAAACACTTTAAATATATTCTTTTTTTTAAACTTTTTTTATCAACATAATTTAAGTGTGCTGCAGAAGTTTAACTATAGGTTCAAGAGTGCCATGAGATAAAAAAGTTGAAACACACTCGAGTACAGGGACCTTGAGCTGTGCTTGAAGGACAAATATATTTGAATAGCTAGAAGGAAGTGACAGAATGAGTATCGACCTTAAGATTAATGCACATGATTGTATCTGCTACTATCAACCTTAAACCTGCAGCAGCTCAGGGTTTAAGATTGGTAGATTTGAGGGGGGGGATATGGCCTCCTTTCATGGCGTATTTTCATCTGCATAAAGGTATGGTTAAATATAAGCATTAAACTCCTCTCTGGGCATTTAATGTGTGCAACTGTAGGGGTGTGCTTAGTAGGCTCCATGCTTATAATAGATTAATGCTTTGCTGTCATCATCTTGAAAGTCCTAATTTTTGAATAAGGGACTCCGCAATGTCATTTTGCCCTAGGTCAGGTTCTGCTTCCAATGTATGGCACCTTACAGACCATAAGTTTGAGAAGAGTGACTCTCAAACTAAGCATGCATCTGAGTCATTTGGAGAAGGGAGCCTGCCAATAATAAACAGGATACTCATAAGACCAGCTAAGGAGATAAAGTTATTAATCAGATAAGGAAACCATAGCATTGGAAAATTAGATGGTGTTATCTGAAATCATCTAGGTAAGGATGGAATTGAAACCATGTCTTTCATAATCTGAAAGGTATGCTTTTTGCTTTTACAACATTGTGCCTCAAATGTTAGCTGACATCAAAATCACCTAGATGGCTCCTTAAAAGACAGATTGCTGCTGCTGCTCCCATGGCACTCTGTAAGTCTGGGGTGCAGGCTAAGAATTTATGTTTCTTATAAGTTCACTCATGATGCGGCTGCTGCTGGCCCTCGGACCACATTTTGAGAATCACTGCTATGCAGGAAAAATCAGAAAACTGACATTCTCTTTCTAACCAGAGAACGCCACCCCTCTTAACAAAGTCCAGTCTAGATCTTCCAGAAATAATTTCAACTACTGTGTCTTCTTTTTCTATGAATTTAATTTTTTTCATATTTATTGTATTTAATAACCTTTCTAAAGAGATAAGTATTGACTACAGAAATGGGGAGGGAGAAGAAAATCATGATTATTGGCTTGTTCACACTTATTTATAAAACCAAGAGGGGGAGAAAACCAAATCAAGTTTTATCTCACAATTACTTGCTACCTATAATAGTCCACAAATATCAGAAGAAACATATTTAAGCCCGTGTCAACAATGTTGGAAGGTTTATAATATTAAAAGATAAAAATAACACTTTTTCAATGGCGTTGCCTCCTATTGACTACACTTTAAAAAGTTGTACTATTTCCATGGCTCATTTGCAGCCTGGAGTTTAAGACTTAGAGGTTTAGAATAATATTAGAAAGCATAAGTTTCCTGGACCTTTGTTTAGAAAATAGAAAAGCGTATCGTGGAGGAATGTGATTTCTTCAAAACATCTGGTTTAGATGGCCACAAATTCTATCCAATCCATTATGCAAAAACTGATGGAAATCAATAGTGCAACCAGAATTAAGTCTTTAAAGATTATAGATTATTTTCAAGGGCGGGATGACCGACCCCAAAGGTGAACTGCATAGAGGTTTCCACCTACTTTCATCTGGACAAAGTGTTGATTTTCTTCAATTTTGGAAAGACCTATGGGTTATGCAAGTCACTTAACATCTCCTAGCCCTTGTTCCTCCTGTGCAAAATATGAGTGAAAATACCACTGTATTCACTTCATGGGATGGTTTTCAAGGTCAGATAAATTGCTTCTTCCCTCAGTCCACCACCACAATCTTTACAGAAAACTTCCTAAAACACAATTCTGAAAAGATCATTTCTTGACTTAAAACCATTGGGTGACTTCCCATAATTTCCATATCCAAACCCCTTAAGATGGCATCAAATGCCACCTACTATTCCGGTTGTTGTCTACCATTCTTCACAAACACCTTACCTGTAACCATACCCAACTGTTTGTAGTTACCTTACTGGTTAAGTTCTTCCACATCTTTGTATATTTCGACAGGTTATGACCTCTTCCCCATGTTCCCCCAGTTTCCTCCCTAACCTTCAAGGTGAAGTCTAATGCCATACCAACTTCACTTCTTTTGTGAAATCTTCCTTGGTGACCTTTATTATAGTACTTATTACATCATATTGTAATTATTTATTTACACGTATGTGTTTCATACTAGACTATGAAACCCCTTCTACATAAATTCTCATATTTATGTTCTCCCATCTACAATGAATTTACAGTGCCTAGTATATATTCAACTCTTAATAAATACTTGTTGAATTAATCAATGAATACATGAACAGATAAGTGCTAACCATCTGTTTAGTCTTCCATAACCCCCAAATCTGGATCAGCTCCTCCTATATGCTCCCCTAGATTCTGGAACTTAACCTATATAGTATTTGCCAGATTGATGTTGCCCATTTACTTCTCAGCAACCCTCACTAGACGGGCAGATTGTGCTTGCCTTCCTCACTAAACAAAGTGCTAATAACCTAAGAACTGCTCAGTTAATATTTTTTAATGAATGAAGGATTTTAGCTTTTAGAAATCCTCTGTACATAAAGTACTGAACCAAATAAGTACATCCCTTACAACTTAGTAAGTCTCAGTGAGTACAAACCTTTTTATAAGAAAAGAAAATGAAGAGGAGGGTTTACCGAATAGTTCAACTGCAAGGCATATGAATGGGGAGCTATTAGTACTGAACAAATACTAGAATCCTAGAAATGCCGGACATTAATGCAATGTCATAGAGGCCCAGACTTGAAGTCATTTATGTCTTGGAAACAGATGACAATGGCAAAATGCTTATGGACCTTTAGACAGGCTTTTGAGTATAAGAAAAGATAGAAGACTATGAAACTTAATTTCTTAATTTTTTTTAAAAGTTCAAACAATCATCTTCCCTTCTCTCAAGGCTACAAATCTTGTGCAAAAAACATGGACCAGATGAGCTTTATACATGGGAAATGTGTTCGTATCACTATCACTTGTACCAGGCTTAGGCTGTATCTGCCCTGCGTTAAACCTCTATTCTATGCCAAATTTGCTAGAATGCAACCAGTCACCTAACTAATGAATACCTACCTAGTCCCTAACTAGTGTGACAAAATAGTACAGGTTGGCATAGAACTTTTCCAGATTAGTACTGAAAGTCCTGTGTAGCCCCCAGCAATTAGGAACCCCAGCCTTGTTGGACAGAAAGCAGAGGCTCTTGAAGTAGCTGTGTAGATAAGGAATTTAGAAACTTTAATGTGGTTTTTAGCCTTTCTCTCTTTCATAGGCACTCCAACAGCAGATATATTGAAGGAATCTGTATCCCATAACTCAAGGCCCTGGTGAAGGCTCAGACCCAAGCTGAGGGACACTGATAAGAAAACCAAAAGTTGATTTAAACCCTAAAGAACTGGAAGAATTAGAAAAGTGAAGTGGATTAGAGAAATGGTCTGCATAAGGCGTCTGTGATTTCCACTAGAAGAGAATCCTGTTAGGGCTGCAGTTTCTACTCCTCTGAAACTAGTCTCGTTCCAAGTGGAAGAGGCATCCAAAGTAGGTGTTTGGAATTCATCTTTCTAAGTCATAGGGTTTAAATGATCATTTTATTCAAATGATTTTCAATAATGAAGATCTTTGAATCCTCTCAAAAATTAAATGAACTGAATTATATGGATTGAATACAGAAGTCTATTCATATCTTGAGTATTCGATTAAACTGGAGAAATTGATTTCAGTGAGAAGGTAGCCACTGTCACAGCAAGGTGCCATGTCACAGCTCAGAGGTACGTAAGGAGAGTTGGCAATGGCTGAGACAACTCACCTCTTTAAGGTTTAGCCAAGTACTGGAAGCAGCATCCGGGTACAAACCGTAAAGAGAGATGTCTTTTCTCATCTATGTGCTCACAGTGGGTGTAGTACAGTAGAGAGCAAATAAAGGCCGCCGCTTTCTGGAGAAAACATCCCAGGATAGAACTGAATGAATTCTGACCTTCCAAACAAAAGTCTGGCATTGTCTGAATTAAAGAGTTGCTAGGGCACATTAAAGAATGGCCAATTAGTGGCAATCATTTTATTGATTTATAAAGCCCTTAGATGTGGTGATTATTATATTTGCTATAATTTACCTTAAAAAAATAGTGCTATTTAAATAATAGGATGCAGTGGATAGTTAATTGTAATCTGCACCCTGGGGATAGTTAGTTAACAGTTGAAATATCCTAATTAGGAATGCAGACTCCATGGGTGGTTAGTTCACATATCAAAGGCTAACCAAATACCTTCTCTCTAAGGCTTAGTTTTTCTGTATCAATACCAAAAGTTTTGTTAATTAGGATAATTGATGTGGAAATGATTTTTCCTTGGTGAAAAGAATGAAGGTTAGGATATGTGTATTCACTAAAAACAGTGTATTGGCTTTCCCCACTCTTGAATAAACTGAGAATCCAGATTGAGCCAGTAGTCTATCCCTTTTTAAGGTGCCCTAACCTTGATTTTCATAGGTCCAGTAGCAGGGAATTTGGCTGACCTGGAGCAAAAGTAAAAATGGAGGCTCACAGACCATATTTTAGAACATGTAAAGATCACAAATAAAGTCAACAAAATATAAAAAATGGTTCTATTTTCCTACCTTGGCAAATGTATGTATGTTCAAAATAACAAAATTGAAAGTATAAAATGATAGTTTTTATAAGACACTTAGGTTGGCAAGGTTGGCAAAATGTTTTATTAAATTAATTTTGGTCGAAGAAGATCAGATTTCATTATTATTGTTTGGTGTTCTGTTGATGGAGCAGTGGTATTTTAGATAAATAACAAAGACATATAATAGATCATTATATGTTTAGTTCAAAACAAATTTCTTCTTGCCTTTATTTCAGCAGTCACTAGTCGGATTGTCATATAACCAATGTTTTATCAATGGTAGTGATCAAAGTATTAAAATTTTAATTGTTTTCAAGCAGGGCACAGTGCCTCATGTCTGTAATCCTAGCACTCTGGGAAGTTGTGGAGGTAGGAAATTGGTTGAGGTCAGGAGTTCCAAACCAGCCTGAGCAAAGTGAGAAGACTCTGTCTCACTGAAAATAGAAAAATTAGTAGGGTGTTGTGACAGCTATTAGGGTGTTGTAACTGTAATATCAGCTATTAGGAGGCTGAGGCAGGTGGATCGTTTGAACCTGGGAGTTTTGAGATTGCTAGGTGTTAGCTAGGTTGATGCCATAGCACTCTAGCCTGGGCAACAGAGTAAGACTCTATCTCAAGGAAAAAAAGAATTGTTTTTTAAATTTTATTCAAAGTACAACTGTATTTGGAAACCAAATTTGAATGTATTTCATAAAATGTTATTTAAGACAAATGTTAAAAATTGAAAAGTTAAATCTATATTTATGTTTAAGTTATAAAATATTTAGAATTGTGATAAAATTAAAGATCAAATGTATAATATAATTAACAACAAAATTTTTAAATCAAAATAATTCACATACATTTGACATTTTAAATTTAAAATTTTGAAAATATTATCTAATTATATTAAATGTTTAAAAAACAAACTTTTCTTTCAGTCTGAAGCAGCTTCCACCTCTGACATAAGCAGTAAGAAGCACAATCTATAAACTTTGATTTTAAGGTAAAAGCATTTTCCTGGAACCCTCACTGGAGTGGAGGGTCAGGCTTCACTATGCCAACATTGAGTACTAGATCCCAAGTGATAGAGGTGGCTGTTTGTTCTTTAATACTTTTTTTTGTATATGTTCATGATATTCAGAGCCTTCCAAAGTGCTGGGCTCCAGGAGTAGACTCCTCTTCCTGCAGTATAAAGGTAATACTGCTTGCTTCCTCCCAATAGATTTTGTGAGCTGACTCTGTCTTGAAAGTTAGCTGAATCCTGCTGTTAGAATCTTCTATGCAAGACCTACACAGTGGCTTATGCCTGTAAGTGACCTAGCACGCTGAAAGGTAGAGGTGGGTGAATGGCTTGAGCTCATGAGTTTAAGATCAGCCCCAGCAAGTGTGAGACAGCATCTCTAAAAAAAAAGCTGGGGGTTGTGGCAGGCACCTGTAGTCCCAGCTATTTGGGAGGTTGAGGCAAGAGGATCACTTGAGCCCAGGAATTCGAGGTTTCTGTAAGCTATGATTAGGGTGACCAGATTTTAACATCTGTAAGGCGGGACAACATGGCCCGGGGGCGGAGCGGGGGCGTGGGGCAGGGGACCAGTCAGGGCAGGGCCTGACAACAAGGCAAACTTTGATAAGCAGTTCTCGATAATCACTTCTCAGCAATTATTTCTTACAGCTTAGCATTATAAAATTAACAAAAATAAATAAAACTCATATTCTGGCGAAATAGCCATATGGCAGCTGAAAGCCGTATATTCCTTTCTTGTTCTCTAGCCCTTTCGTGCATTCTTTCCAAAAATCGGGACTTTTTAAAAACGCCTCGGGACGCGGGACAAATTGTTGAAAAGCAGGACTGTCCCGCCAAAATCGGGATGTCTGGTCACCCTAGCTATGCTGCCAGGGCTCTCTACCCAGGGGAACAAAGTGAAACTTCATCTCAACAATAAAAAGAAAAAAAAAAAAAGAATCTTCTCTGCAGTGTACTTCATCAGGTTTACAGAGCAGGGTGAATCACTTACTGTGCTTTTTGCTAAAACATCTTTGCATGTGTGGCAGAATTTCAACTGAGATTTACCTCTCAGTGTGACATTTACCTAGTGGTAAAGTTGTGAAGGGAGACAACTGAACTTCACCTAGCTACGACCCTTTGAAGATACCACAATAATTTAGTTATTAGAAATGATCCAATTGGCTTAGCTCTCAAGAGTGTAAATCTGCCAAAATTCTCTAAATTAATGCAACAAAATAGTTCCTTATGTTGAATGATGAGCTCCGCCAGCTGGGAGGATAGTTTTCAGTGCACGGGGAGGTTTTGGATTTTATTGCATGTTGGATTTGCAGGTGTTAGTGGCTGAAGATATGTTCCAAGATGTACTGCCAGATTTCCAGATAAAGACCTCCCAAATATCCCTGGGAAGCACTCCCTGCTGCCTCCATGTAGAGACTATACCATTTCTTAATCTACTTGAACCACCTCCCTATCCTGTATTCACAAAAGGTAACTCATTTGAAAACCTAGCGGCATACTGTTAAACTTTCTCCATCTATACTACATTACATATGTATAATATTTATGTACATATACTTTATTGTCATTTTTATACATACCTTTTTCCAACTTTAAAAATGTACTTTTAGTGGTGGCACACTATACATAAAATTTACCCTATCAGTCATATGTAAATGCACAGTTTAGTATGTTAATCAAATTCACATTTTAGTGCAACCAATCTCAAGAACTCTTTCCATCTTGCAAATCTGAAATGCTATACACATTAAACAACAACTACCTATTCCCCCCCCCAACCCTCCACCCCTGGAAATCACTGGTTTACTTTCTCTTTATGAATTTGGCTACTCTCAGTGCCTCGTGTGGGTGGACTCATACAGCATTTGTTTATTTATGATTGGTTTATTTCAATTAATATAATATCCTCAAAGTTCATCCATGTTGTAGCATGTGTCATAGTTTCTTTTCTTTTTAAATCTAAATATGATTTATATGCATGTACTACATTTTGTTTATCAAGTCTTCCATCCACGGACGCTTGAGCTGTTTCTACGTTTTGGGTATTATGAATGAGGTTGCTATTAACATTAGTATATAATATGTATAATTTTATGCATTTCCTTTTCTCACTTGATGACTTTTGGTGGAAATTCTTTCAAGTTAACTGGCACAGCTATAATTGGTTCCTTTTAATGATAATGGCATTCTGTGTTATGTACGCAGCACAATGTAGTCAGCCATTCTGCTACCGATGGCATCTGCTTTGTTTCAGGCTTTTATTTCCTTCACTCTGAAAGATGTTGGAAAAATTTCTTAAACATAGATCCTTAAATACTGATGTTTTTATTTCTTCAGATTTGTAAATTCTTACCATGTATAATTCGCAGGGTAAAACCATACTTTCCGTTATTGTACCAGTGTATAAAAAGAGAGTCCTGCTGCTTAAAAGTCTCCACATTTGAGCTATCAGCATGCTATTGTATACGTATCCAACACGGTGACTCTCCTAGCAACCAGAAATGTCAGCATCATGCTTCTGCCGTGATAGCGAATGTTTAAGCTTGACAGAGATGAATTTAATATTGGATGCTCAGGAGTGATGTCACCATTGGACAGAAATGAGAAGAGTTACCTTTATTCTTTGATATTTTCATAGCACATTGATGCAAAGCCAGGAAACTGTAAATTTTATTATGTGTGACTTTTGGGGCATTGGTGGCTGAAATATTCTGTTGTCTTTGGACCAATTTAGTTCTGGTTTACTTTTCACTGGATTAATTTACAATTAATTGTCCTACTCAGCTGTGAGAAGAGCAGAGACTAGGAGCCAGTGTTTACTGAGTTATTTATTGACATTGAGACCCACAGAAATGTGATCACATTATCAGAGATTCATAATCTACAAAATGTGTGCAAATGCACACACACACACACACGCGCGCACACACACACACACACACACACACATAGGTTTCGAGCCAGAACTTTTCCACTTTGAAGCCAATGTCTTTCCTCGCCTTGTTTAGGATTCACCTAGTGCTAAAGGCAATCCAAGGTCTCTTGTATCTGATACGCCTGGAGGGAGTGTCTGCTATCCACAGTCTGAAGTGGCAGCCTTCTCTTTTGACTCTCTTTCTGTCTCTTAAACCTATAACTGGCATGCAGTCATAGATTTGTGCTTTGTACTCCAATTCCCAGGCCAGATGCTGAGCCCTGCTTCCAAGACTCACTCAGTTGGCTGGACTGCTTTCTTAGCTTTTACCCAGGGTCAGCCCACAAGCAGGCTGAGACCTTTAGAAGCCAGTTAACAAGACTCCATTTAGAAATATTAGAAAGTGACATATAGTTCCACTTTTTAATGATGACTGATTAAATGTTTTAAAAATATCAAAATCTGCAATAAACAAGAAGCACAAATGAACAAGAACAGGTTTTGATTTCTCTGCTTTGCATAGAGCTTAGTTGGGTAACTGTGTGCTTTGGACCTGCATCAGTCTTGTTTTAGATCATTGGGATCTTGTTGATAGGTGTTATGGGATGAATTGAGTCTCCTCAAATTTTATTTACTGACCTTCTAATCCCCTAGTACCCTGGAATGTGAGTGCTTTTGGAGATACAGCCTTTAAAGATATAATTAAAGTAAAATGAAGCCCTCTAAGCAGACCTGATCCAATGTGACCGAGCTCCTTATGGGAAGGGGGCCTAGAGCAGAGACAACACACAGACCTACACAGAATGACAGGCAACCATGTGAGGACACAGGCGAAAGCAGACATTGGTAAGCCAAGGGCAGTGGCCTGAGAAGGAACCAGATCTGCAGACCTTGGTCTTGCACTTCTAGCCTCCAGAACCAGTAGGAAAAACATTTCTGTTCTTTAAGCAGCTGAGACTGATAATTTACTCTCTGTAGGAGATCCATAAATTTCAACTATACCAAAACCTCTGGCCAATTAAAAAGTCCAGGTACTCTGTATGTTAAAGCAACTTTAACCAAAATATTTTATTAATACCGTTGACTTATAATGACTGGATAAATTGATGAACACATTTTTAATGACTTTTAATATTTTTTTTCCACTATGTCACCTTGGTAGAGTGCCATGGCATCACAGCTTCCAGCAACCTCAAACTCTTGGGCATAAGTGATTCTCTTGCTTCAGCCTCCCAAGTAGCTGGGACTATAGGTACCCACCACAATACCCGCTATTTTTTGTTGCAGATGTCGTTGTTGTTTGGCAGGCCCAGGCTGGATTCGAACCTGTCAACTTCAGTGTATGTGGCTGGTGCCATAACCACTGTACTATTAATATTTTTTATTTTAATAATCAGTTGGTCAAGCACAGTGACCCATGCCTGTAATCCTAGCGCTCTAGGAGGTGGAGGCAGGTGGATTTCTTGAGCTCAGGAGTTCAAGACCAGCTTGAGCAATAGCAAGACCTCATCTCTATTAAAAATACAAAAACTGAGGAAAGAGGATGTTTTGAGCCTAAGAACTTGAGGTTGCTGTGAGTTATAATGGCACAGCACTCTAGTTATGGAACCAGAATAAGACTCTGTGTCCAAAAAAAAAAAAAGAAAGAAAGAAATCAGAAGTTAATGGTAAGACCCTAAGATACTATTCTAAGCCTAGGTGAATAAAAAATTATTTATCTATATTAAAATTATCACTGTGATATTTATCATTAACTGTAAAAGGTTTAATACCTATGTAATACTTGATACCCAAGAAGGAAAAAAAAGACCACTGATATTTTGGATATTGTCAAATGATATTTTCCATTGGCTGGAATCCTAGCTTTAAATTATCCATTAATAAGTAATGACATGGCTTTATACTATTTATTTGTTTGTATATGGTTTTGTTATACACAGTACCTCACTTTCTAGGGATATAACTACTAAAAGGGACAAGATTAAATTTTATCTTGTTTAGAACTTTACCAAGAATTGTTCACATTACCAATATATGCTATTTATTTTTAAATGCAATTATACAGTAGAATATGTCGCTCCTATGCGCAAACTTTTGCAAAGGCTCTCTCTCTCCAGTGAAGCCAAATTCTTTTCAATGCCTACATGCCTGTACCTCTGTGATGAGTCCTGTCCCAATCAGGGCATCTTATAAAACCTCTGTACCTGGGTGCAGGAGTTAGGGGAAGACGAAACAGACGCTTCTCTTAATACTCTTCTTTCCTTCCTTATTCTTAAGGTACTAGACTCTTTAGTGAAGTCTTTTTCTTTTCTTTTTTTATTGTTGGGGATTCATTGAAGGTACAGGAAACCAGGTTACCCTGATTGCATTTGTTAGGTAAAGTCCCTCTTACAATTGTGTCTTTTTCTTTTTTTTTTAATAGATCATGACTATGTATATTACTGCATTTATGGGGTACAATGTGCTGATTTTATATACAATTTGGAATGTTTACATCAAACTGGTTAACATAGCCTTCTCCTCACTTATTTAATTGTTGTGTTTAAACATTTATACTCTACGCTTAATATATTTGACATGTATCCTTTTAATATGCACAATAGGTGAGGTCCCTCCACCCAGCCACACATCTCCCCTCCCCTCACCCTCCTCTTCTCTCCTTCGTTCTGAACTGTAATTGTGTTTTATCATTTGTATGACAATGTGTGTGTTAATATATTGGCTTCATAATAGTACTGAGTACATTGGATATTTTTTCTTCCTTTCATCAGATACTTTACTAAGAAGAATGATCCAGCTCCATCCATGCAAACATAAAAGAGGTAAAGTCTCCATATTTTATATGGCTGCATAGTATTCCATGGTATACATATACTACAAGTTGTTAATCCATTCATGGGCCAGTAGGCACTTGGGCTGCTTCCATGGCTTAGCAATTATGAATTGGGCTGCAATAAACATTCTTTTGCAAATGTTTTTGTTGTCAAGTGATATTTGGTCATCTGGATATATACCTAGTAGAGGAATTGCAGGATCAAATGGCAGGTCTACTTTTAGTTCCCTAAGTGTTCTCCAAACTTCTTCCCAGAAGGGACGTATTAGTTTGCATTCCCACCAGCAGTGCAGAAGTGTTCCCTTCTCTCCACATCCATGCCAACATCTATTGTTTTGGGATTTTGTGATGTGGGCTAATCTTACTGAAGTTAGATGATATCTCAAAGTGGTTTTGATTTGCATTTCTCTAATGATTAAATTCTACAAATATGTCAGAGACACTTTGCTTTTGCACCTTTGCACTGAAAATCCTGCTGTGGAAAATGCTCTTTCCCTAGATCAGCAGCTCTCAACCTGTGGGTCATCGCGACCCCTTTGTTACAATGAAAATACATCCTGCATATCAGATAGTTACATTACGATTCATAACAGTAGCAAAATTACAGTTATGAAGTAGCAATGAAAATAATTTTATGGTTGGGGGTCAGCCCAACATGAGGAACTGTATTAAAGGGTTGCAGCATTAGGAGGCATTAGGAAGGTTGAGAACCACTGCCCTAGATATTTTCAGAGCTAACTCACCTCTTTTAAGATTTTGCTCAAATGTCATCTTTTCTCTGGGGACTGTCCTGACTAGCCTATTTAAAATTGCAGCTATCTTAATTACTTCCCTTCTCCCATACAGCCCCATCCCTTTTTATTTTTGGGGATTTATTTATATTATTGTCTGCAAGAGCAGGGATCTTCCTTTCTTTCACCTATGTGTTCTAAAATCCTAGAAGTGTGCATGGCACACTATGGGTGCTCATTAAATATTTGTCGAAAAAGGAATAAATAAAAAAATAATAAGAGGAGCAGGTTTTTCTTTTTTGCAGTGTTTTTGAACCCGCCACCCTACACCTTTAAGCCACAGATGCCTCCCAAGAGGAGCAGATTTTTATGCAATGCACCATCAACTAAGTTAAGAGCCAGGGCTGGCTGAAGGACTCGGTGGCATAGAGATGGGCTCTATTCAATGATGCCTTAGCTCTACTCCAAGTTAACAAAGAAATAGCCTACTATTCTAGTCAAGAAAGGATGTAGGGTGATCCTTAAAAACGTACAATGCATGTTTTTGAATGTGCATCATGTTGAGTTTTTAATCATGAAAGTGTGTTTTGTTACATGCTTTTAATAAAACTTCTCAGACGAAAAAAATCCAAGTACTTTATTGTTATTATGAACTTTGATTCTTTCAATAATAAACACGTGGTCAAGGTTTTTCATAGAACCTGTAAAGAGCACTTGCTCCAACTTGGAAAATGCAGTATCAATATGCCTTACGTAGCACTTTACAATCAAGTTGTAGAATTCCACCCTTTAGAATTATTCACTGTTTGACATTTGATAGCTCCTGCTGTATTTCCTTGGCTAATTCTGGAAATTCACATTTTGATTTTTCTTTTTCTCATTTTGTGTCACTATAATCATTCTGCCTATGTAACACACTAATTAGTCCCAAATGAGTCCCAAATTATTTCTCTGGTTTACTGATGTTGATGGAAGATCATATAAAAGAAGGAACACATACTTAAAGTCGGGTAGACGTGAATAGCTCTGTCATTGTCAATAATAGTATGACATTGGTCTCCTTTGAGGCTCACTCACTTATGCTACCTCATAAGGTTGTTGTGAAAATGTAAACAGTAAATTTATTGTGGACAAATAGATATTTAATAGTAGATTGAACATAAATACCCCTTGATACTGTCGAACTACCATAAAACAGTAAAATACTATTTCTTCGAGCAGTTCTTCTTAGATATCTTCTGAGACCATTTATAATTTTTTCTTTCCATTAATGAATGTGCAGGCTTTCATTTCAGCCTCTTCTCATCTACAATCTCAGATATGGGATATATTGATTAATGTAGTTAATGTTTCTTTGAGTGTCTATTAGGTGTCCTCAATCACATTAGTTCCATGGATAAATCAAACGAGCATAAAACAGTTTGTGGTTTCTGATAAGAACTTATGATCTAATGAAGAAACAAAAGGAAAATACACAAAAGAGAATAATTAAATGCCAACTAACACTGACTAGATATACAGCAAAATGAAAGATCACAGTGGGTTGGAGAAATTAGAAAAATCTTCACGGAAAGAATATGGATGAGTACTTGAAATGGCTCTGATTAATCCTTAGCATCGCAATAAGAAACAGCTTTACAGCACTTAATATGCTCCAAGAACAATAATATTTACTTCACGGGTATTAACTCACTTAATTCTCACCCAAACCTTCTGAGTTATATACTATTTTAATTCTATTTTACAAAAGAGGAGAGAAGCAAAGGAAGGGTAAACATTGGTCGTTGTGATTTTTGGTCTTTCTTACCAAGTCTTCAGAAGGGTTGAAGAAGTTTACCAAAGGCAGAGTCTGTTATGCCATCTAAGGATGGCAGAGAAACCATCCTTATTATGTTACAAGTAATGTACAGAATGTTCTTCCACATGGACCCCTTGCTTTAACAGGATTAGGCCCTTCCTTCTTTCTGCCTCATCAATTTCCTTCCATTTATGCTTACTGATATATATCTCTCAGGATCACTCACATGGGCTGCCTCCTCATAGATGGTTTTCTCCATATCCAGAAGAAATATATTATATTTTTCTTAGGGTTCTAATATTATACTGCCTTTGTGGCTACAGTAGAACCTTCATAGTTGACCACCTCCCTACACTGACTACCTCAGGTTGATCTAATTTCATAGACCAGACATACACCACATGTACATGTAGTACAGCAAGCCTGGATCCTATGCTGACCACCTCTGTTATGTTGATCAGTTTGCTGCATCTGAGCTTACAGAGACTGTATTTGTGTCTATTTCTTATTATAGATAGATGTATTCTGAACAACAGAAGGAAAGAATCATGTCTTTTTCATTTTTATCTCCCCCATTCATTACTTAGGGTTACTCCCCAACGGTGGTGTCTGGTATGTGTTTCTCATACCAGGCGTTCATTAAAAATTTATAAAATAACTAAATTAAGCAATACAGCCAAAGATATTGCTGTTCTTAATCTGCAAAAGTGAAAAAGAAATAGCTTTCTCAATAAATGTGAAAAGTAAAAGAGAAAAAGACATTTTAAAAGGTGATGGCTTAGAGTATAAGTGAAGAAAAATTTATGGATGGAATTAAAGACAGATGAATGAGAAAAAAGGAAGAAATTATTAAAAATAAAAAGGGCAGTAATTAACAGAGATTGAATTAAAATGAAATTGATGTGAAATAAAAATACATAGGAATACATAGGAAAAAATAATAAATAGAAAACTTTTAGAGAAAAGGATTTGTGGAAATGAAAAAAAAAGACAAGCAAGTAAAATTCAAGGGAAAGGCAATATATGAAGAAAACAATGGTAGAGAAAAGAATAGCAAATAATAATAAAAAGAATGCCTCATCTACGGCAAAAGATCTATAACTGGACCACCCTAAACAAGTCCTTCTTCGTAAAACTAGAGTGAGATGATCTGTTTTGGCTTAACCTCCTCACCATCCTTGCCCTTATTGTTAATACTCATAACAGGAATCATCCAGATGCCGAAATATTTGAAAATGGCCTTTCCAAATAAAAGATAAATGGATTTAAAATGTATTTTTCTAATCATCTATGACTCCATCAAAGAATGAGCAAGAATGAGCTCCATCAAAGATACGTTCATAGTCCTTTTGCGTTAACAGAGAAATCGCCCAATTATTTCAATCAACGCTTTACACACCCTCAACGTGAGCAGGTTTTCTTAAGCTGCTGTTAAATTCAAGCAAGATTAGGCTATGGCGAAATGCTCGCCTTGACTGACTTTCACCGGTTGGCCTGCGTCTTTAGCTCCCTCTGCTGTTCATGCCCTGTTAATGCCACGAACTGTATACACCGGGGGAAAAGACCACCTGTAAGAGAAATAGCTGCTAAAGAAATCTGAATCTCCTTTACAAAAGCCCCCTAATTATGTTTAATATTAGAATTTCATAATTTTCCAACCACTACAATTGCTCATTCTCAGCAAAATTGCACCTACAGATGTAAATCAGAGAGTTGTATTCCCTTGGATCAGATTTTCTTCCCTTAGTTAATATAAGTTTCTTTTAATTAATGATAAAACATGATGCATGGTAAATGTTTCTGCTGAGAGGTATAATATCCTAAAAAATTATTCAGATAATGTTGAAGGCACGGGATTTCTCAGCTCTTTCAGTGATTCATTAGGACAGTGGAATTTTGGAATATTCTCTGGAATATTCACATTTATTTTAATATTTTTAAAAGGTTATTTTCTTACATTTAAAAAAGGTGGTAATATCTGAGATCCTAGGAAACAGACCTATAGTTATACTTATTACATCATGTTATATAATAAGTTTAATAAGTTGCATTTATTTACAATATGACTTTGTTACAGAGATCAATAATCTAGTTTCTGAAATTTTTCCATGGTCACCGATCCACTGAGTATTAACTATCCCCAACATAAGCAAAGGACTTATGAGACAGGCCACTAACATTCTAAAGCTTAGGCAGAACAACAGGACAGAAGGAGGAAAAGTAACAAAAACAAAAAGGGACAAAGGGAGAACAAAAGAAGGGGAAAGAGAAAAAAAGAAAGGAACATAGCAAAGAGAAATAGAGCCTGGCAGACCATGGAAGGATGACAACTTGGCTTCACTCTCGCATTTAAGTTTTTTTTTGAGACAGAGTCTCAGTTTGTCCCCCTTGGTAGAGTACCACGGCATCACAGCTGACAGCAACCTCAAATTCTTGGGCTCAAGAGATTCTCTTGCATCCAAAGTAGTTGGGACTGCAGGCACCTGCCACAATGCCTGGCTATTTTGGAGATAGGGTCTCACTCTTGCTCAGGCTGGTTTCAAACCTGTGAGCTCAAGCAATCCACCCACCTCGGCCTCCCAGAGTCTTAGGATTACAGGCGTGAGCCACAGCACCAGGCCAGTATTTGTGCCGTAATTTCCAGTAAC
>CAUYQV010188077.1:0-34655 GCA_963574575.1 Galagoides demidoff
GTGAAGCGCCTGTGAAGAAGGATGCCACCGCTCTGGCTTTGGGGTCCAAGACAAGTTCAGTGGGGAAAACACAGTACTTTTTCCTACCAAATGAAAAGTCTACTTTTTTAGGAGTTGTGGATGAGGCTTGCATGAGGGTGCTGTCAGGAAGCTGAGATGAGTCGACTCGGGACACATCCACCCCAGAGCAGGAGCTGCTTTCTTTCCTGTGCTTCTTAAATAGAATGTGTGAAGTGAGCACAGTGGGGCCCCACGCCTGCCTCCAGCCATTCCTAAATATTTCAAACTGATATCAAACAAACCAGATAGTCTCGCCTGCCACCCTGCCCCAGCGGATCATACTGGCTTCCTGGCAGGGTGCTCCCGGCTGATGGACACAGCAACACCGTCATTATGGTGCGGCGGAGCTCACCGTGAACAAAGCCATTCAGCCATCAGCAGGGATTCAGGATGGGACCAGAGGCAGCAGCCACTTTGAAATCATCCTGCTTCCATGTCCAGCATTTGAATCCTTCTTTCTCCACACAATAAATAAGATCCCGTCTCTCGTCAGTACCTGAAGTGTTTACAGAGTGCCTGCTATAGGTCAGGGCCTGTGGAGAGACATCACAGGATGTCCCCAAGTCCTGGGCCACACCTCGAGAGGCTCCAAACCAAAGAAGATGAATCCTGCTGACTCCTGCATTAGCTACGAAAAGCACAAACAGCGCTAACACAGCAAGGAAGTCCTTCCCCTTCTGCTCTGCACCTGCCACTACTTACCTTTTGAATGTTGCATATTGTATGAATTTTTTAAAAATCCCCTTTCTTCCCCATACCTGCTTTGCTCTGCTCTGCTCTAAGCATGGTCATGGTCTGCTCTGGGGCCTCCTAGCATGGTTTGTACATTTATAAAAAAATTCTGCTTTAACTTGAGGCAGCCTGTCCTGTCCTGTTCCTTGTCTGACCTTCAGCTGGCTGCTCAGGCAGGTCTGAGTCTGTGGTGGGCTGGTGACTCAGGCTCTCGTGCTAAGGACCCACAGTGACCTGTAAAGGCTTTCAAGCTAAGCTTTGTCCTTCTACCGTGAGTTCTGTTGTTTTCAACTGAATGTAGATCTTTTCAAAATGCGCATGTCCTTAAGATGTGTTCAATGAGGGTTTCTAATTATGTCTGCCTTCTGCCTAGAGGCTGAGAAGACCTGAGAAAGGCATTGCAAATGGAAAATATTTAATACTACACACTGAGGATTTGGTTGGTCATGAGAACTTCACATGCCCCTGGGGGAATTGTGACTGGCAGGGTCACTGGATGTTCTGTTCAATTGGTTTTGACCAAACTCATCAGCCAGTTCTGCTTTTAAAACATTGTGGTATATATTGTGACAACTGGTTCTTTTCCTCCCTGCATCCAAACAAACGTGTTAGGCATCTCATTTCCAGCACAAATATTTCTTGCAAATATTTAGGAAAAGGAGCAGCCATGGTCATGAACTTAATTGTCCTGGGAAAGGTACCAGTGAGTGCTCTCTCTGAAGCGTCTCAGAATCTGCTCCTGGAGCTGCAGAGCAGTGTCCTCCAGGCCACTAGGTGTGCACAAGGCATCAGAAAGGCCTTGGTTCTGGGGTGAACTCAACTAACACGTCTGTCTCAGTTCCTTCCAGCTGCCATAACAATACATCACAAAGTGGGTAGCTTAGAGCAACAAAAACTTAATGTCTCACAGTCCTGGAGGAGGGCAGAATTCTGAAACAAAGCCGTGCTCTCAGTGGGCTCCCGGGAGGGACATGCTTGGTGCCTTCCTCTCATGTTCTGGCCAGCAGCCACTCTAACCTTGTCACATAGCAGGGTCTCTATGTGTCTTGGCATCACCTCCCTGAGTCTGAGTGTTTTTTCTTCTACATGGACATCAGGCCAGTTAGGATTGGACCTCCCCCCCACAATGACCTCAGCTTAACTTGATTATGTCTTGCAAAGACTCTATTTCCAAAGATGGGGTTAGGATTTCAACATGTCTTTGGGGGTGACACAATTCAATGCATGACAACTGTCCAACAACCTTCATCTTCTCCATCCCTCGCCCCCATATCTGAGTGGGGACTCAAGGCAGTACCTGTTCTATTTCTTACTCACCTTTCCCTTCCTGGTTTCCCCTCACCCTGGGCTTAGCCTGGATCATGCCCGCACTTCTCAAGGAAGCTCTCCCATGAGCTTCCTTCCTTCTCTGTTGCTACCCACTGCCTTAGTGGCCTGCTCAGATGCCACCTTCTTTGAAGCCAAAGTCAGGCGCCACTCTGCAGATCTTCAAGGGTTCTGGTGCACTTCTGAGTCACCCATTATCACTTTCCACATTTAATTTTTGCTGGGAAAGGTGGTGTCATGTGTGCAGTCTTCTGGCCCCTGGATAGCTACATACAGGTGACAGACAGGTACAAGTGTTTACAGGGAGAGCAGTCCCCCAGCCTGTGCCGTGTTTACAGGGAGAGAAGGAGTCCTCCAGCCTGTGCCAGACAGATCTCTTTAAGAATTTCTTCCTTCATTTCAGGTCCTGCTTTGTTCCGTATCAGTGGCCCACAGAGATGTCCCAGCTGTCTGCGTTTCAGACCCCTCAGGGGAAGGGTCAAGGTTATCCACCTGCACACAAGAGGGGCTCCTGCAGACCATCTCCCTGGCCATGGGGACTGACACCCACTACTAAAGCTGCACATGCTCTGTGTCCTTTCTACCTGAGTAGGGTGTTGTTCCATGCAGTGCCTGTGTGAGTCGTGTCTTTCTTGGTGACCTCGGTACCTCCAATCAGCAGGATGACCTCCTGGGACTCCTCCCTTAGAGGTGGTAACAGCTGTCACTTGCTCAGCAACTTTGTCTCTTGTCTTCCTCTGAAACTCAGTACATTAAGTGAGCAAAATGCTTTGTAACCTCGCAGAAGGTGCACGAGGATTTATGCAGGTGGCAGAGTATTCAGTGAATAAATGAACAGATGAATTACAGGCACAGCCTAAGGTCAAGCGGAGCATATTTTGAATTTATGAATTCATGCACACGCAAACATATGCACAAACTCACAATTCAATTGGTGGACTAATTTTCGTCGCCAGTTCCACTTTTAAAATGCTGCAGTAAATGCAGTGACATATGGGTTTCTTTCATCCCCGTGTCCAGGCATGTGTTGGGTGTAGTGTAGTATTTTGACATGTATGTCATCATCACTGTTCTAATTCTGTAGGCTTAGCCTTAGGGAACTTAATTGGTTGGGTTAGTAGCAAGAAGAATAAACCAGGGCACAGAGGAAATGGAACTAGAGAAAGTGACTCACTTAAAAATCTGACCTTAGAGATGGATCCCAGCCTCCCAAATGTGGTGTCCAGGGGCAGGTGGGAATGCCAGCCTGGTGTGAGTCTGCCTGATGGTGACCAGTGAGGTGGCATGAGTAGTACTAGTCTGGGCTGTGTGGCACCAGGGTCCCAGGACCCAGCGGCTCTCCAAGGTACCCTATTGCAGAAGTACAATTTCCAGCACTTGGGGTGGGGACCATTACTATTCACCAAAGACCCACATGCTGCCCCTTGTTTTCTGCTGTCCTTACACTAGACATGTAACCACCTCTGGTCACTGAGATCTACTTAGTATGGGTTACATTTGAATAAAACAATATTTGAGAGCCCACCCTCTTCACTGATGCTGTGAGTCCCAAAGCCATGTGTTGACAAGGTGGTGTCAGAAGACTGATTCCTGGGGGGTAGGGGTGGAGAGAGGTCTCACATGGACAGATAAACTAGGGAACTGGCATCTCACTAGGGAAGCATCCAAACGGGCTGCCTGGGTGAAGAGTGGAGGCAATGATGGAAATAACGTTGAAAGTACTGATTTTTATGAATCCAGTTGATGCTGACAACATGCCCATGAAGGAGGTGCCACTCGAACCTTCATTTGATAAATGAGATGATATTGGCATCAGGGGGTCAGAAAACTTGCCCAAGTCCCAGCATCTACTGCGGGAAACACCTTGGACTCTCCCCCGGGGGCCGTGCCAGCCCCAGGCCCTGGGCCTCTCTGCGTCTGCAGCACAGGAAGCAGGAAAGGCCTGTTAACCCTTGGCGAGCGGCTCCAGGATGGGAGGGCCTGGAATGTTCCCCGGCCCGCCTGCGCTTTGCCAGTTCAGTGTTATTCTTTCTGCACTTGGATACCTAGCAGGTGAGAGGAAAACTGGGAGGAGAGGAGGAGTGAGCGTGAGCAGACTGTGTCCAGTGCAGTGTCACTCCGGTCACCACTGACATCACACAGTCACGCGCGGCCAGCGGCGGACACGCAAAACAGTTACACACACAGAAAATCCTTTCTCAGCATACAGGACAACTATCTTCCAGTTTCTGCCCAGTATATCATTGTCTCTATATGACCATTCGTGAATAATTCAGTTTTCCAAATGCTGTCTTTATTTTTGCTCCCAGTATGGGGAGGTGGGTCCAGGCAGCCCCCAAGTTACAAACATCTGACTTACGTACAACTCACACTTACTAATGGAGGCTATGACAGTAAGTTCCTGAGTTACAAACATCCGACTGACATAGGACTTGTACTTAGGACCAGGGGCTATTACAGGTAATAGGTCAATGTACCTGTTCCCACGTCCACACAAATCCAGCTTCAGAACAAAGCTACAGAGCCTATCTGGTTCCCGGGGACTGCCTGTACTACTAGTTGAATTGCTTCTCAATGTTTCATTTTTTTCCCCTTCTGGGCAGATTTCCTGCATAAAGGAATTCTCAAAGTTCATTTCCAGGGGCTTGTTTTTCTTTAAACAAAAAAAGAAAAGTCTACAGATTTTTCTCTGCAGACTTAACGTCTGAAACACACCCAGTTCCCGCGCCCGAATAGTTTCCTCTGTACGTTTCTCCATGTGGGTTTTATTCCAAATGGAGCCAGTGTTGCCACAAGCCAGACGGGGCCTTTTCTGCACCCAGCCTAGAGGCCGCGGTGTTTCTATAGGCTACACACACAGAGGAAAAGCACCTTCCCCAGCACCCCCCCCCCCACCTCTCGCCAGAGCTCTCTCTCTCTCTTTTTTTAGAAAAATGATGCCTTTACAGATTCCCTTTCGTACTGAAGATGGTCTGGGATTCTCTGGGGCAGCCCTGGAAACATCTGTACATACCACCCAGCATAATCAGACAAAACCCTTGATGGAGCGAGCGCGGCCACCTCACACCAGCCACTGTCTGCAGCCTTCCCACCTTCGGTTCCACACAGCAGCAAACTGGGCTCCCTCATGACAGCAAGAAAATGACCCAAGAATGTGGAATATAGTAAGCTTAAGAGGAGAGCTTGGAAGAAGGGAGCACTTTATCTGCTTAAGGCAACGTAGTTGAACCTGACATCAGTAAAGAAATGAAAGTTGATCAGTGTTTAAAACAAGTGTACAAATTGGAACACACTCATCAAGAGAACAGTATGCGAGGAAAATCCCGAAGTCGGCGGTACAGAAGCTGCTCATTTTCCTTTTGTAAGATGTGTGCAGTAATTGGGATTTTGGAGGATCTCCATGAGTTTTTACTTCTTACAGTGAACCCATATTTGTTCCCTTTGCACTGTAATAGAAAGTTCCGCAGGACCGTCAATCAGAAGGGGACCGGTATCTGGAAATACAGTGAGGTCTCATGCAAATTTTGCTTTCTGCTAAAACTTTTTGAGCCTCCCAAAGATGTAAAATAACAATAACCCGCATTTTCTGTAGCACGTGCCAGATACAGGCTAAGCGTTTACTCAAGTTATTTCACTTAACCTTCACTCACCCTCAATATTCATTATGATTTCCTTTTGCCTATGTGAAAACTGAATCTTGGAGAGGCCCCAGATCATACACTCATCTGGTGATACACGAATTCTTAAGACTATTAACTAACATCTAGTTATCCAGGAGCTGATCATCGGTATTATAACTTATTATGTGAGTAGCTCACACCCACAGGGTGCCGTCCCCCTCATTACCTGCTGCCGGCCGCGTCTTCATCTCTCTGCTGTGTCTCCCTGAAAAGAATCCTAAGTAATGAACAGGCTATAAAGTCCCCTCATGCCCTCGTGTGCACAAGTTAGAAGAAATCACTGATGCAGGACCTGACTCCACCATCTCTCCCTACACCCCAACATCCAGTGGAGAGGGCTGGGAGGCACCAGGAGACAGGAAAACAGAAGGGGGTTTGCTCCTGGGAAGCAGGGCTGCCAAGCAGGGCCCCGACCAGGGGGACTGTGAGTCCTGCTCCAGGCAGGGCCCCTCTCTGAGCAGCAGACAGCTAGTCTGAAGATAGTGGCCAGTGGCCACTTCCCTGTGAGGCATAAGGGGGAGGTTTGCAGTCTCACTCGGGCCCCAGGGGGCTCTGGAGAATCTATCATTCGTGGTCTCCAAGGAAGCCAGGGATGTGCTCACAGACAGTTGCAGGGAACCTCATAGGCCCCCTACGGGGTGCATCTCTGGAAGGGGACATTCAAATCTGCTTCGTGGGGGCTTCCACCACACCCCATCCCATTGTATTTCTGTTTCTGGAATTTTGACATCTGGAGCCTCACTGAGCCTGGAGGGCTAGTCAATTCCTAGAAATACCAATGAACTCACCTGTGAGTGTGCCCCTCAAGTATAAACCACATGAGCTGGAGCCCCACACACCCCACATCCTCTTATAGGCTGGGCCACTGCTGTAATCTCCACAATATTCTGATTAGTCACATTCTATCATTATCCCCTTTGCTCAGGTAAAACCAGTTGATGACCCCCACTGATTAGAGGCACTAATCGCTGCAGGGCCTGATGCCAGGTGGAGGCAGCACGTGTGCCCAACCCCACTGACCCTAGTCACACTGCCAGTCCCCAGGCCATTCACCTCAGTAGAGACTCCAGCCATGTTTCCTCTTGTCCCCTGTGCCTCCCCCAGGGACACTGGAGCTTCCTCCACAGCTCTGCTCATCTCGTGCCTCCTCTGGGAACTTGAGTAACAAACCAGCATTACAGTGGCAATCGTGGTAGGGCCAGAGAGGATCTGCTCGTGAGCTCCCTGAAGGCACACCCCCAGGATGCATTTGGGGACCCTTTGCAGATGTCTTGGATCCTGAATTAAGAGACCCAGTGGAACACCAGGTATGGCTGAAAAAGCATGTTTTAAAAAAAATTACTGTATAGATTTTTTTTCTACCAGGAAATTAAAAATTCTGAACTATAATTTCATTTGAATTTTTTCAAAATGAATCTTTTTTTTGTAAAGTATCACATCCTCTGAAACAGCAGGGTTATCATTTAACGAATGTTTAGCAAAAAAACAGGAAACATTTCAAATTAAATGTAATCAAAGTTCTCTGTCTGAGAACAGTAATATGTCCCATCTTTTCAAACATAGGCTGGATTCCAATCTAAGCAGCCCCATAACCCATTAAACTCCCCAAACTGGGTCTTAGTCACGGCACAACTGAGAAGCCGGTTGTGAATGTGGAAGTGACAATGGAGGGGCACGACTCGACAAACCACTGCCCCACATTCTCTGTTTTCTGTGCTAATGAGTACACAGTAACAGGAGGTGGAACCACAAGGTCCAACTGAGAGGTTCATAGAAGCAATAGAGTATTTCCCAGATAGGAAGGATTCATCCAACTCCTTTTTTCAAGCCCAAGTATGAATGACTCAGAAACAGTACTTGAACCTTTCCTGCATGGACCAAGTTTTAAAATCAACACGAAAAAAAAAATAGGAATGACATGTAAACATCAGAGGCAAAGATATGAAAGACTAATCTCTTTACATCCCTCATGGATAAGATACTTATGCCGTAATTACCCCAATTATTGTAATTTGTACTAAGTCTCCTAAACTTCCCACCAGCCAGCACTTTCTTATTTTGCAAACACTCTCAGAGATTTCTGGGCTGGTGGTATCACAGGAAAGAGGGGTCAAGGGAATCCAAGAGAAGCACAGGCTCTTCCCGGCTGGTGACGGTCTCAGCTGGCAGTGGTGGCTGGAGCTTAGAGACCAGGCAGACACCTGGGACAAGAGATGAAAAGAAGAGGCAGGGGAGTAGAATTGCATCCTGAGCACCTGGCGGTGGAGAGTGCCAGATGGTAGGGACCGGGGCTCCCAGGGGGTCAGGCAGGAATCTGGTAAAGGAAACATAACCAGGACTCCTGAAAATAGATGGAGTCACAACGACCAAGCTGAGCACAGTCACTAGTGCCCGGAGAAGGAGGAAGCTGTAAAGAGGTCCTGAGTTAACATCACGAAATTCCCCCCACTGGAGACAGAATTAGCCTAAAGGCTGGGCCAAGGCTAAGCCCACAGGAAGCCCCTGATCCAGGTCAGAAAGGCCACAAAATGAGCAACTGCTGTCTCTGGATCAGGTACCAAGTCACAGCTATTCTGAAAGAGGAGATCAGATATGACCGTCTATAGATGTGAGTGTCTGAAATAGGGATGTGTAGTGTCTTTAAATCAATTCTTCTAAAATTCGGCCCTGGGTGAGGTTAAACTAATAACTGGGGCTTATAGGAAGAGTTCTAGCAGACTGGAAGAATTCTATCAAACCGTACCCCACCCCGCATGTCAGCTGGTTGAGCACAGTTCAGGCCCTCGAGGTTTGCTGGTTAGCTCTGGAGCAGGCCTCCCTGGGGCCGTCGCCAATGTCCGTGATGAGAAATGAGGCTCTAATAGTCTGAGCATAGAGAGACTCTGCCACACTCCCCTCACCCCTTCTTCATTACAACATCTGCTGCACTGATGGTCAAACGTCCAGTTAGAGGTTAATTCCTTTGACTTCAAGCCTTATCTCCCGTCATGATGCCAACTACCACTGGTAATGTAATGTTGGTAAGGGCTGTTCACTGTTGCATAAATATGGATTCCTAAGAGACTGTCCTGAGACCTATTTTGGTGAGGGTGAAGATGTGAAGAATGTACGCGCAGAAGTGTAGAAGCTGGTGTGCCAGAGGCAGGGGCACTGGAGACCGGCGGGGTCAGGGCTGGGAGATGCCATCTGTGGCCTGGGCATCTTACTTGAGGTCTTCCTCATTGCCCGGCTCACCTGATATAGGGCAGGGCTAATAAGCTCATGCAGAATATGGAGAGGGGTTCTTTTCTAAGATATTCCCCACCCCCTTTTTTTTCCCCCTTAACCCAGCCCAGAAAGGCAAAAAAGAAGATTTTGGCAAGAAATGAATGACTCTGCATAACTTGCCATGTCCCCTCAGAAGACAACTCAAAGGAAGGGGCCTGCTAAGGGGCATCTGGGTCTCCACTTCCAAGCGGAGCTCAGTGGAGAGGAGGGGCTGCCCCACACCCCCAAGGGTCCAGGAGGGGAGGGGCCGGGGACCCCAGGACCCTTGGTGAGACTTGAAAGCAAACTTCACAAAGTTTCAAAAAGACCAGGTAAAAGTGAATGTTAGTCCAAGAAATACACAGAGGGTGCCAAAAAAAATGTATACACATGTTAAGAAAGGAAAAACTGTATTAAATTTGTACCATTCAAGTCACGTTTGACTTTTGCAACTACAAGAGGTGCTCAAATGTGACTAATATTCATCTTTTGCTATCTGTATATGTTATCACCATTCTAATACAATTTTTTTCCTTTCTTAACATGTGTATACATTTTTTGGCACCCTCTTTATGACTGTTAGGTCCAGAAAATGGAACCAACGACAAGAAGAGTGGCAGATAAATCCCATAGGTCCACGGAGTTGTGTCAGCAGCTGTTCCTTAGGCACTACGAGCAGCAGGCCTGGTGACCACTGCGGGCAGTGCCCAGGGTGCCCAGGGTGTGTCATTTGTTTCTCAAACAACCCCAGGAGGTCTTAACTCCTACTGTTCTTATTTTACAGACAAGAAAACTGAGGCTGAGAGGTTAGATGGTTTGCCCAAAGCCACACTGCTAGTCAACAGCTGAGCTTACTCCCAGCTAGGAGGAAGGCTTTACATAAATGAGAACACACAATTTATTACTCTCAGGAAGCTTCCTCTTGGAGCTTAGTGGATGTTAGGAAAATATTATCGAAGGATTATGATTCCTTCTTTTCCAGAGAATTCTTGCTCAGGAGCCAACCTGTGAGGCGTCCCATCTGAGTCTATAACTCTGGAAAAATCCTATTCTGAGTAATCCATTCACAGAAAATGCACAGGAGCCAGGGCTTCTCACACACAGGCCTCTGGTGCCCCCCCTCAGCCGTGAGCAGCTAGAGGTGGGAGGCAGACTGTGGCAGAGGTGGCCACGACTCCGCACCCCCAGAGCTGTGGTCTCCAAGTGAAAAATACCTGCTGGTATGCAACACTTCGGAAGAGGCTGGCCTCTCAGTCACACCAGCTCCAGAATGGTTTCTTCTGAAACTCTAGCCATCAGGTTAATGCTAGTCAAATCTAAGGGGAAAGAATGTATATTTTGATAGAAAAGGGGGTAAGTGTTCCCTTCCTCCATTCCTTTAAAAAAAAAAAAACAGAAACACTGTTCTACCTTAAAGATTGAGCATTATTAATAACGACCATTAGTGCACATTCACTGTGTGTCTGGAGCTTAAATTTTCAAATTTAATGAAAGATAACTTGGCAAGAAACAACAGACTCCTACGCACAGCAGCTGAGGAAAGAGGGCACAGGGGAATCTCTCAGAACCAAAGGCAGGAAATTGAACTGCATGCATCTGAGGGAAGGCGAAAGTCACTCTCTCTGTCCCTAGCCTCTGGCTGGAGCCAGGCGGCCTCTCTTAGCTTCTTTCTACGCACCTGCTCTGTGGGCCAGTTCCATCTGCCTCCTCCGAGCTCCAGCACCCTGGTATAGCTCCCACTCACATGTGACTTTGGTTCCTTCCCCCTCTGACCTTGGCCTCAACTCTACATGACCTGAAACTCCAGGACTCAACCCCTCTGCCTTCAATGCCTGGGCTTCTTAGATTGTAATCTACAGAGAGAATTAAACAGGCTCACTGGAGTTCATGGATGAGTCCATCGGAATCAGGTGCCTCCCTCTGGTGCCACCGGCTGAGGAAGAGGATGCAGATTACACACGGTATGTGGGGCAACCTAAACTAATGTGCGTAATGCAATGAAACATTTCTAATCTATTAAGAAAATCTATAAATCTATAAATGTCTTACCACAACAAATAAGTAAGCGAGAAGATGGTTATGTTGATCAGTTAGATGTAAGCATTCCACATTGTATATCAAATCAGCACATTGTGCCTCATAGATGCCCTAATGTACACAGTTATGATTTAATAAAGAAAAATAAAAAACAAACAAACAAAACTACACAGTATGGTCTTTACCATCTGAGACCATCACTGCACCTGGGATTTAGGCAATTCCAAATAAGGAGGTATGGTTGGCAAGGTACTCCTGAACATGCCCACTAGTAATGTTATTGGGTGAGGATTATTGTTTTTGACTTATACACGAGGAAGAAGTTAACGCCTGTATTCCCCATCACACTATTAGCAAGTTCGGAATTGGAGCCTGAGTTTAGGTCAGTGTATATTGCATAGTAACAAACTAGTCCCAGTCCTGGCGACTTCTGGCTTCTGTTGGCTTACAATTCTGTGGTTTAGCCGGGTGGGGCTAAGCTGAGACACTTGTCCCTGTCACACAGGTTATGTGGGTTCTCTCAGGTGGCTGTGCTTTTGTCCAGAAGAGCCCAGCTGGCGATGCAGAGAGATGGGGGACCCACAGCAGGACTGTGAGGACCTCTGCTCAGGAACAGGAGAGATGCCAAAACCCCAAACAAGGAAACCCCGGAGCAACCCGCCAACTTTGATAGTATTAGAAGGGGGGGCCAGGACCGAGGACTGCAGAGTCCTGGGGTCCTCACCCTGCTCAGCCTGGATGCAGTCTTTGACACACACACACACACACACACATCTCAGCAAGGCAGGTGCTCATCTCCTCCTCCATCCTTCCCAGACCTGGGTTAGTCCTCCCTGAGGCCATCAGATTCGAGGACCGATCCCAGGCCCCTGCACATAACCTTTTTCTGCCACTGGTATAAGTCTATTTGTCCATCAAAGCCCAGTTGCTGGCTCGGTGCCTGTGGCTCAAGCGGCTAAGGCGCCAGCCACATACACCCAAGGTGGCAGGTTTGAATCCCCAGCCCGGGCCCGCCAAACAACAATGATGGCTGCAACCAAAAAGTGGCCGGGCATTGTGGCGGGCGCCTGTGGTCCCAGCTACTTGGGAGGCTGAGGCAGGAGACTCGCTTGAGCCCAGGAGTTGGAAATTGCTATGAGCTGTGATGCCATGGCACTCTACCCAGGGGGATAACTTGAGGCTCTGTCTCAAAAAAAAAAAAAAAAGCCCAGTTGCTCTCCTTAACCCACCTGTCACATCGCCAAGGTGAACCCTGACACCCCCAGCTTGCTGTTTATGCCCCATCTGAGTCCCCCCACGTGCCAAGCACAGACTATCAGGAGACAGACAGACAGAAGCTTTCATCTGGGAGCCCCCAGCCTAGCAGTGAGGGCAGAAATACACATTTCTGTGTGGAAATGAAGACTATGAACCAATAAGTTCCAGTTTATTTTAAAATTGGGGGACTTGATCTTCTTTCCTTTACTTGTGTGATGCCCTGTGTTTGCTGAGGTTTCCGTAGGTGGCAAGTCATACCACGTGGCTCAGGAGCCGTGTTACATGAAAAGAAGCCTGAGGAGTTGTCTCTTTGCTTCAGCCAAAAATCTAGAGAACAGATAACACGCACCTCCAGACGTGTGGAAACCAGACTGTGAGATCTCATAGCCTGGGGTTGAAGACCATATCTGATGTGGGATACTGTGTGCAATGATGTGGGGTCTGCCAAAGGCGCACAGGGCTGCCCTGGCCTTGGGCACGTGTTGGGGGAGGGGAGCCTGGGAGGGAAGCTGCCCTGGGGAAGATTATGTTGGGGATTTCTGTGAGGGCTGTCCTCTCCTGCCACAGCTGCGAGTTTCTCCCCAACCTCTCTCCTCCTTTCCTCCTAATTTCCTCTTGTTCACTCACCCTCCAGATTTTTTGAAATCTCTTTTTCTTCTCTCTTCTTGGATTACCCCCCAAATAGAAAGGAGCTCTTCCGAGGGTGACAGAGGAAGGTATTTCTCTATGCAACTTGGGACCTTGTGGTTGTTGTGTCTCTTATTCAACATTCCAGAAACTGATAAAGGTCTCGCTTAGTTCTGAAAGCAGCCTGAGACACAGGATAGAATATCCTTCTAGGCGATTCCCCACACCAGAGTCGGTGTCCTCTCCCGGGAGCGTCAGGTTGCAAGTGTGAGTAATAATGAAGATTCCATCTAAGTCACGCTGCTCCCGCAGAGGACACGTTCTGGACCCAAACTTTTAACGGGAAAATGCTTTTCCAGTGGCAAATGTATCCAACCAGATGGCTGATAGAACTGGCAAATCTTAGGCCACTAAAAATTATTTGACTTAAAAAAAAAGAAAAAAAAATGGGTTACCCAAAATAGCCTCAGTGTTTTCTTCTTGAGTTCTTTGTAGTCACTGCTACTGATGATGCCCAGATGATAAAGTTTATCTCTAAAGCGTTTAATGACACATACCACAATCCCCAACTGAAAGTGGAAAATCCCCACAGTGGTTCATATAAAAGGTCAAAAAATACGAGCTTCCACCCAGGCCACCAGCCAGCATCAGGGACTTTTGAGGTAAGTTCCCCAGAATTCCCTGAGTAGCTAACTTCAGTCCTCGGGAAGTAGGCAGGAGTATCCACGCTATACCCCGCTGGGGTACTCAGAACTCAAAGGTGGGGCCCTGGAACTTAGTAATTTTTAAAAATCTCTGTCTGCCTTCCGTGAGCACTCTCAGACTCTCTCATCTTTCCCACCTATCACACGCCCACACTGTCTCTGGTACTGAAGGAGAGTCTTCATTCAGATTGGGCCTGTGGCACTTCTAAAGCAAATGCTTTGCCCCCCCGCCCCCATCACAAGTGAGGCCTCTCTCCCCTGACACTATAGGGGTCTATGACGTCTCTGACCCATGGAGGGTAGGAGAAGTGGTGCTCTTTGACCTCCAAGGTCATGCCCACCAGAGCACTCACTCTTGGAGCTTTGAGCCTTCTGGTGAAGTCTCTGCCTTAGTGTCACCAGGCCAGGAAGAAGCTCCAGCCTCACTACAGGCCACATGGAGGCACTCTGGTAGAGGCCCCCTGCCCCCCAGGCCAAATATTCAGCATCCCAGACCCTGGGATGTGACTCAGGACCAAGTCCTCGGCATATGAGAGGCACACTGCTGTCTGCTGCGGGTTGAACCCCGAAGTCTGTGGCTTCTCTCATGAGGCAGGGGTGAGAGAAACAGCTTGGATCACTCTCCATTCATCCAGGGCTGTGTATCAGCTACCAAGACTCAGGGGCATTAAGCAAGTATTATATTATGTTTATGGATTATGTGGGACCAAAATATAAACGTGGTACAGTAGGGACAGCTCATCCCTTCTCCACAAAGACCAGAATGTCAGCTGGGAAGACATACCTATGTCTAATGATGACTCACACAGCTTGGTCCAGAGTCACGTCTGGTCTGGGATGCTGAGAGATTGGGGGCAGGGGGCCTCTACCAGAGTGCCTCCATGTGGCCTGTAGCGAGCCCTGTACCCAGACCTGCTGTGCGAGGGGTAGGTGTGAAGAGGCCCGATCACCACAGTACTCACAGACAGCTAGAGACACCTCTCCACACCAGAGGCTCCCGCTACCCACAAACAGGCCAGACAGCCCTGGGCAGGCCAGCGTGGGGCAAAACTCACCTGGAACACAACATGATCTGTGTCTCCTGGAGTTTGACAGCCCTGCTGGGGTGCCAGAAGACACTGCGTCTTCCAAAACCGCTTCAGATTATTCTCATCAGAAAGCGCACTGCCCTTCCCCAGTGGCAGAAACTAATGGCAGGCAGGAAATGGGAAAATAAGTTTAAAAAGACAGGAAAAAGCACCACAGCAGGCCCCTTGCCAACACACAAGGCCAGTGAAGGCCGTGTTTGTAAATAACGAGACTCTAAAGGAGCCCCCCCCCAAATCCCAGGTCTTCCCCCGGGCCTATCTCCCGGCACCTGCCTGCTTGACAGCAAGCTCTGGGGACACCAAAGACATCAGAAATCCAGACAACCAGACACTCACACAGGAGTTAAAGACCAAATTCCAAGAGCTGAAGTTCTCTGGCCAACAATGACTTCACGTTCTTGGGAATAAACTATTGACCAGATGCATGAAAAGAAGATCCCTGTGCAAAAACAAGCACCCAGACGAAGCTGCGGGACCCGGGAAGTTTTCACAGACACATCCACCCTGTGGGACTCCGTTGTCCCCAAGCCCCAGTTCCCCCACAGCAGAGCAGATGAGCAGGCCGCCCCTGCCTGGCTGGGGATGCTTTGGATTCAGCCCCAAAGACGGTGTGTCCTCGGCAGATAACTGCAGTAAGGCGATACCTTCGGGCTGCCCTTACTTGGAAGCCCAGCTCAAAATGATCCCTGTCTGGAAAACTAGCTCTTTCTGCCCTGGCAAATGTCCTTTCTATCTGTTTTAAATTTAAAAGAAGCGAATGTTTGACAATGATGAGAAAATATAATTTTACATTCTCGTCTATGAATCTTCACATCACAGCAAACCTGAAACATTTCGATTCTACATCGGCATTGGCAGCTGATATCTACAGAAAAGGAAACTGAGGCAACGATGAAGGGAGACATTGGTGGAAGCTGAGATGTTTACATAGAAAGGGAGGAACTTTTAGTAGCGGTGGGGGCAGAAGCGGCCTCGCCCCTTTCATCAATAGTACTATGATCCTAATCTGAGGTATCAGAGATTCTAATAAAGACCTGACTAATGACCAAGGGACGAGTGGATGGATGAATGAATGGCTGGACTAACACAGACATGCACAGATGAGGTGACCCTTGGCAGTACCTTCTATGCTCAGAGGTATGAATTTTCTGTCTGTTAGAATGAAATACAGACTTGAAAACTCAGCCCAGTCCCTGCCTCCCTCATGGAGCTTTTCAGGACCACCAGGCTGGAAGGGTTCAGTCGAGCAAGGAACCTGACCCCAGGTGGTGATGGTGCCGTCACCAGCTGTCTCATGCTCTGCTTCCTCCTCGAGCCTCTGATCCTCTGGGCTCCCTGTGATGGCACTAGCTGGTCAGTCTGGTGTAGGCCTGATCTCTCCTGAGAGTCTGGGAGCACCACAGTCACTGGCATCTTGTCTTCAATTACTATTGTATGACTACATATGCCCCATTCTCCCACAGGGCCTGCCCTTAATTATATCACTGTGATCTGTTGTTTTCTCCAGTGGATTTGAAGCTTCTAGAGTACAATGAGTCTGTCTTGCTCACTTTTTTTGCAGTTTTTTGCCGGGGCCGGGTTTGAACCCACCACCTCCAGTATATGGGGCCAGGACCCTACTCCTTTGAGCCACAGGCTCCACCCTGTCTTATTCATCTTTTTATTGCCAATATCTGTCACAATGTCTAGTGCCTGGCAAATGCTCAACAGATGTCAGTTCAACTGAGCAAATATTACAGTAGAACCTCTGTAAGTTGACCCAAGGGATTAGGACAAAACGGTCAGCATAAGGAACTAGGCCTCCTCTACTGACACGTACGTGTGTGGTGCATGTCTAGTCTGTGAAAATTACTTCAACTTGAACAAGTTGAAGAGGAGGTCCTTGTGAGGAGGTGGTCAGCTATGGAAGTTCTACTGTATTTGTGACATAATGACCATAATCGTGATGACAGGTGTCACTTGTTGTGTGCAGCTCTCTATAAACACATGCCCACACTCCTCACAACAGCTGGGTGTGTTATCATCCACGTTTTACAGATGTGGCGCCTGAGACCCTGCTATTTAAATACCCTGCCCAATGTGCAGACAGATTCAAATCCAGGCTGCTTAAGTTCACAGTCTATGCTTGTTCCTCTGCACCTCCTTGGTCTCCTCATGCAGAAAGAATCCCAAAATTATCACACTGAAGCAGAGGCGTAGAAACCTGCACACACAGACAACAGAGGCGCCTACCAGGGCAATGTGATTTGAATGAAAAGGTGACAGCAATGGTTAAAAGCCATTGTCCTATAGACCTGTGCACCATTAGCCAACCGAGGGTGCCACCACACAGAAGAGCGATATTATTGGTTAGTTAACACAGCAGCAGGGACTCGTCTGATGACTGTTTAGAACTCATCCTCATCTGGAGTTAGGAAGCAAAGGAAAGAAAGACCACAATAGGGATAGATGTTCCCCTGCCTTAAATTTGACTGAAGGATTAAATTTATACCCAGACAGGTTCAGCGCCCATAGCTTAGTGGTTAGGGCTCCAGCCACATGCACCAGGACTGGTGGGTTTGAACCCAGCCAGGGCCTGCTAAAAACAATGACAACAATAACAAAAAAATAGCCAGTGTTGTGGCGGGCACCTATAGCCCCTACTACTGGGAGGCTGAGGCAAAAGAATCACTTAAGCCCAAGGGTTTGAGGTTACTGTGAGCTATGACGCTACGGCACTCTACCAAGGGTGACAAAGTGAGACTCTATCTCAAAAAAAATAAAATAAAATTTATCCCCAGATAGATGTCTGTCCATTTATTAGTCTACAGACATTCCCATCTACAGTCATAATATTGTTTCCTTATGATTCATGTGTGAATCTTTAGGGAAAATATTGAGCTGGTTTCAATTACATCTGACTTAGTTACATAAACCTATTATCACAGAGTACATGAGAAACTCGAAAGCCAGTAAATATGAAGAAAAAGTAATATAAAAATAAGTCTAAATTTATGTTATTTTATTTATTTTAATAAATTAAGTTATTAAAAAATAAGTGTGAAGAAAAGCTTTGATTTTAGCAAGCAGTCTGATGTACTTTTCTAGACAAACGATTCTTTCAAAACAGCTGAATGGTTTCTTCACCAATAGCAAAAAAAATGGTTATTTAATAATTTAGCACTTGTATACATCTTGCCCTCTTTATAATCTGATACATACTTTTAAAATGCAGTTTATTTTACTGGATTAACTTCTTAGATAAGTGATTTAATAATGTTTATACTTGTGCTTAAAGCCTCCGCTTCCATCAGGTTTTTGGCATACACTATTGCTATTGCCTAGCGTTTTTCAGAAGTTGTAAATTTGTTCAACCAGTCGAGACAGAAGCCATTACTTTTATTTTTGCAAACAGTAGGCTTTAAAGTATTTTTGCCTGTATAGTGAAATAATGAAGCAAATGTTATAAAAAAAAAAAAAAGGCCTGAACAATTCTGTGCATGCAGTGGTTGATCATGAATAAACATTAGAATGCGAATACAATAAAACATTCTTAATCCTTCCCTTTATGCCATTATCAACACTAATTAAGGGCAGCTTGTTTCCTAAACCTGCCACCTTCACCTAAGTCAGGGTCCACTTTGTGTTCACTGTAGGCAGCCTTGGGTAACCATCACTTTTCACCCCTTATAGATGTTCATGGGTTGGGCATGGTGGTTCACATTTATAACCCTTGCACTTGAGCAGAGGATAGGAATTCAAGATCAACCTGGGCAACATAGTAAGACCCCATTATTACCCCCCCCAAAAAAAAAAGAAAGAAAGAAATTAGCCCGGTGTGGTGGTGCACTCCTATAGTCCCAGCTACTTGGGAGGCTGAGGCAGGAGCATCACTTGAGCCCAGGAGTTCCAGACTGCAGTGAGCTGTGAACCCAAACACTTCACTCCAGCCTGGGTAACACAGTGAGGCCCTGTCTCTAAAAAGAAAAAAAAAATGTTCAAATCATGAAACTGTGAATGACTTAATCATTTGCTTCTCTTTGATGTACAGATAGATTTGGGCATTGGCCAGAGAATAATCACTATCCCCTGAAGTTCTGATGACCTGGAAGTGCTATGATTTATCCAACCCTCAGCCCACCAATGAGAACAAAATCGAATCCATGCCTTGCCATGAACTGGAGCTCTCAGTGCAGGTATTGATATTAATCCTCATGCTTGTCTAGAAACGCACTTTTTTTTTAAGTACTCTTGGATTTGTTACTTATAAAAATAAATTACTAGACCCTGGAACATACGCCTCTAGTCTCAGCATTAGTTGGGTCTATCTTGTCTGACAACCAAAGAATGCTGCTCATAATTCAGATAAAACCCTAAAGGTAGCAAAAAAGACTGACGGTTGTTTTTCGGACTTGGGAAAGAAAAGAGGAAGAGGGAAGACTTCAAAGCAGGTTTAAAGAATAAATTCTAAGGGTAGAGTACTACAAAGTAGGTTTTTCTTTTGACTCAAGGAAAGAGAAACAAGCAAGGAGGTCACAGGGTGAAACTGCAGACTTGGGACACACTGTCTGAGCTTGTACCCACAGAAAACTGTCCTTCGGAGGCCTTTCAATACAGGAGGAGACGTTCCCTTCCCAGGACAGCCCTGCTGGGTGCAGGACAGCCCTGCCCGCCTTCTCCATCTGCTCCCAGCTGAGCTGAGCCAGTCTGTGAACCGCATTTGAGGGACCCGAGGTTCACCCCGCTTGTAAAATCTAGACCTCTGGACAGAATGCATCGCGTGTTAATCTTTAAAATTACGTTAATTGCAAAAAGAAAAAAAAATAGTAAACATATCTTTAGCAGAGAGAGAGGCGTCTCTACCTTCCTGGGCGGCACAAAACTTGTGCCTGCAGCGATTTCTCCCACAACCATAAATTGCAGATGTTTCCAGGCCGCTGCACATTCTGTGCAGTGGATGGAATGTGCTCCCAGAGGCCCAAGTGTGAGTGTGACGCTGGTGGCTCTTGGAGCTAACTCCTGACCCTGTTGTGTGATTAAATCAACAGACTTCTTAGGAGAAAGAAAAACCCTGTTATTATGACACATGTCAAACATGGGTAGGGGGAGAGAATATAGACAATGAGCCCTTGCTTACCGTGCCCAGTTTTAACGATTACCCCAACATCCTGCTGACCTACTTGTTCTCTCTCTCTCTCCTCCTTCCCCCCAATACACACACACACACACACATATTTTATTCTGGATGATTTCAAAGCATGTCCCAAACATCATGTCATTTTGCTGTGAATAGTTGAAAAACAGAGTTTTTTTTTTATCTCACAGCACACTTGAACCTATGGTTAAACTTCTGTGGCTCACCTAAGTTATGCTGATCCAAAAGAAGAGGAAAAAAAAAAAGAATATACTTAATGCGTTTTGAACTTCTTTTGAAAATAATTTAATTAGTGATCTTTAAACATTTTCTCGACACACCTAAGATCCTTTCATGGCACACCAGGGTTCCAAGGCACACTTGTTTAAAGGTTGAAAATCACTGGTCTAATTGATAGAACTGGGCGGGGGGAGTTGTTTTGTTTTGCTATTTAACAAAATCATCATTATGGTATCACACCTAACAAAATTAGCAGGAATTCTTTATCACCCGCTAATATCCACTTGATACTCAGACTTCCCCAGTTGCCTCAAAGCTCTTTTTATAGCTGTTGGCTGGACTCAGCTGTGAGCTCCGGCCCCTCTCTGCTGCCCACACTCTCCCACTTTCCACCTGAGTATCCGTTTGCCCTTCCAGCCCCCTGGCATTTGCTTCTAGCACTTCCCTGTTCCCTGGCGTTCCTGTCCTTCCTGCAATGTCCCTTCATCTTGTCGAGCCTCACACAACTTCCCAGACAGCCGAGCCCTTGCACCCCGCCATCTGGTGGGGTACCCATCTCCAGGAGGCATTCTCCTCCTGAGTGGGCTTCTGGAACCTCTGTACTTTGCCAAAGAGGATAAAAGGAAGGGGGGCATTTGTACTTAAAAAATCCATTGTTTTTGTATCAAAAATCTACTCTGGGGACCAGTTCAGCTCTGCCCCCAACCCTGACTCAGTGTCACTGGTACTCCTTCTCCACATGGCTCAATGTCCAGGCAGTTCAGAAAACGACACCTTTACCTTCAAAGGAAGAAGAACCACATTCTTTGCCGAGGCAGTGGTTCTCAACCTTCCTAATGCCACAATGTATTTTCATTGTTAAAAAGGGGTCGTAACCCACAGGTTGAGAACCGCTGGCCTAAAGGGACTTCGGAATTTATGTACAAGGTTCTGTTGCGACGTAGCACATCTCAGTACTAAAATTCCCTAACAGCACTGACCATTCAGGGCATAGGCAGGAAGTGGACAGCAGGGGACAGCAGGAGAGCAGGGGCACCGGGAGCAGTGCCCTCTGCGCTCCCCTCAATAGTAGGTTCTCCGGAGACAAAATCGGGAAGCAGATAACAGGAGAAAAAGAGGCACTTGTGGCAACATACATCCCCACCGGGCCCGAGAGGGGCGACTTCCTTCACACTCAAGGACAGGCCTGTGATGCACTGACCCACCTGGTCTTCCTTCTTCAGAGACTTGAGATGACCTTCATGTGACCAAAATGTCAAATGGAAAAGAAACATTCTGGGCTGGGGCCTACATGGGTGAAATTATTAAAATAATCCCCGGGTCTGTATCTTTGTTTGTTCATTTGGTTTCCTTCAAAAGAGGGTGTTTCCATGTCTTCCATCTAGTCTGAGACTCAGACTCTTACCCCACAGCCCTAGCGGCCTCTTCCTTTTACAAACAGCCAGCAGGACCTTGGCCTCTGCCACGTGCAAAACGTGGCACATCTCACTGGTCCTAATTGCTGCCCCTGCCCACGGCCAAGCCCACGGACCAGGCTCCTTGTTTCAAACACTGCCCTTCCACACAGCCAGTCACTGAAGTCATCATCATGAGAGCTTCTCAGGTTTTTATTCACCAAGTCTACTGGCCTAGAATCTTGTGTCCATTTCTGAAAGTATGTGTTTTTAAAAAATGAACTCATTTCAAAATAAGGCGGTTACAAAAGGACAGCTATGAATACTGTGGGATTCCACTTCTATGAAGTGGTTGAGAGCATTGAAACGGAGGTAAAGTGGTGGTTGTCAGGGGCTGAGCAAAGACAGAAGAGGGCACTGGTGTTTGGTGGGTTACATGGCGTTTTAGCTCCACAAGGTGAAAACGTTTGAGAGATCAGCTACACAAAAACATGGACATACCTAACACTGCTGAACTGTGTACTCCACCTACAAATGGTTAAGGGGGCGAACTCCATGCTATGTGTGTTTTATCACAATAAAAATCAATCAATAAGTAAATAAAGAAATCATTTCAAGCTCTCTTACTCCACTTTCACCCTGCTCTGTAGAGAAACATCTTCTGCAGTTCTGCAGTTCTCATTTTTGCACTACCATACTTTTTTCCATAAATGCAGAAATTGAAAAAATTTCTCCTTTCTGAGCTTCTAATGTCACCAAAGTCAGTTAACCGTTTGGGTGTTATTAGGTTTTTAAAATCTGTATTTCTCTGGAGCTCTGAGAAATTGTCCTTTTGGAATCAAACTCACTATCTTGTATACATCCATTAATTATTATTTCCCAGATATGTTCATTTTATTGACAAAGGGGGAAGGGCATTGAATTTTTTTTAGCATTTATCAACGTCTGTGTCTAAAAGAAAATCCATCTTTGGAACCTTCTGAAGTTTCTTATAGTCACTGTCTCCTGGTGTTCTGAGCCAGAAATCTTTTCCAAATCCTCAGTTAGCTTCCTGAGCACTGACTGGGTTTCACAAAAATGCCAGATTCTACATTAATCTACAAGTCTTTGCCAAATGGCCGCTCTATGGGTCTGTCAGAAGATAAGCCTGGGAAAGGCTCTGTTGGCTGTGGGGATGGGAGAGCTGGGTCAGGACCCTCAATCTCATCCTGAAAATTCTTCTAGAAGATGTGTCAGGCAATGAGTAGGACTGAAGCAGTGGGTCTCCCTAGCAAAAGGGGCGAGGCACCGAGTGGGCGGGGCAGACACAGCCCTCTGCTGAGGCTGACCAATGGGGGCCAAGAAGGCTCCAGGGGTGTGGTCCTCGGTTCACACCTGATCTGATCGCCTGGGGAGCTTCGGAGAAAGGGACACAGGAACCCACCCGCAGATGGAAACCTCTGCAAGCTGGAGTCCAGGTGTGTCACTGTGTTTTCTGAAAACACACTGAGTGAGTTAGCCTCTGGGCAGCAGCCCGTAGTACTCTGTCACAGACACTCAGCTGAGCAGCGAGCAGCATCCCAGCTTGCGCCTGGTCTCTTGGTAGGAAGTCTAAGAAGCCTTTCTGCTGTTGTACACATCGCTGCGAAGAGTGGCCCCGCAGCCTGGCCATCACCTGGGAGTCGGACAGAGAGCAGCATCCTGGGATCCAACCACATCCTACTGAAGGAGAATCCACATTTTCAGAAGATCCTCGGGTGATTCTTGAGCACGTCAAAGTGTGAGAAGCACAGTACTATGCTAGTTTATGTCATTTTTCGGGGGGGGGGGGAGTTATTTGAGGCTTTCCAAAAGTAAGGACATTATTTGGGGCCTGTTTTAGTTGTGCCTGCCAAGGGCTGCCTCTCTCAGATAAGAGAAATTTCCATTCTTCTCATTTCCTGTTGCCCCATGAACATCACACTCGTGACAAGGAGAGCTGTTTTCTCTAGAGTGAAAGTTTGTCCCTTCGCCCTGATGATCCTAAAGGCCTCTGAGCTGTTTCTCAAAAAGAAACAGAAGAAACCCCTCGCTAATGCCCTTCCTAAAGCCAAGAGGGGAGAGTTATTGGAACAGGGAAATGTTGAAAGCGTCACTCCCACTCCTTAAAATTTTATTTTCCCTTTGCATCCAGATATAGCCCAGGAAGTCATTTATTCTGAAGTCTTTTGAAAGTTTCCAATTAAAAAATCTTGGAAAGCAGTTGACCTCTATTTACTGTAACCATATTTTCCAAATAAAATTCCAAGCACATGTTCTGATAAGTATGTGTGTACTTACCACATTACTTAAAAATAAAGCATGTTGCTTTTTTCCTGCTTAAAAAAGTTAATCCATGTTCATGTTAGAGTCTTAAGGTCGAGGAAGAAACTAAAACTGTCCCACCTCCCAGAAATAACCACTATTAATACTTTGATCCACATTCCTTTTAGTTCTTATCTAAAACAGGTAAGTTTTTATCAAGTTGAGTATCACACTGTATATATAATTTTGTATCTTCAATCTTCCAATGTCACAAGGATTTTCCCACATCACTGAAGGTTCTTTGTAAGCCTTATTTTCAGTGGCTGTGTAATATTCTATCTCTGCATGTACCATAATTATTTTTACCTGCTACACATATTGAACATTTAGACTGCCATCAATTTTTTGATATTATCAAAAATAGTGTCACATTCTTGTACACATCTTTGTTCATTTATGAAAATTTTCCATAGATAACAAAGAAATAGAAATATACTGCATAATAGTATGGCTTTTTAAAATCTCTTGAGATATATCACCCATTTTTTTTATAGAAATATGTACCAATTTATGGTTCACACCTTTCTCAGGGTACCCATGAAAAAGTAGCTTAGCACTGTTTCAGAAAGTTCAGACATATTCAGTTCAGATATGTAAAGTTTAAACATATATTGAGAGAGCAATTATTATGTGCCAGACACTGTGCTGAGTGCTTTATATGCATTGTTCATTTACTCCTTACAAATGTGAGAGAGAAGTAGGTGTTTTTATGATCCCCATATCACACACAGGGAAGGTAGCTAGCTCGAGGCTATACAGCTAACTCACAGTCAAGCTAAAAGTTAATGGCAAAGGAATTCAGCATAGGTCTTTTGGCCCTTTTTTCCACCTGACTCCTACAATCATGTTCTGCCAAGGGATTGAGGCACTGGGACCTTAGAAATACAACCAGGGCATTGCAGTCCTATTGAACCCAAAGCCATTCCAGCCTAGGAAAAAGTGACTTCCATCTCTCTTATCAGGCCTTCGCCTGATGCCTTTACCTCAAGATCACCCTGTGAACAACCATAGTCCCAATCCCAATGCACCTACTCCATGCCTCCACCCTGGGACCAGTGATTTTGTTTACTGATCTGTTCCAAATACCTAGAACACTCCTACATAAATGGGGGCACCAACCATGTATTTAGTTTTATAATGAGAAAACTTTACCCAAAATCACAGATTTTCTTTCCTGTAAGTGCCCTAACTTCCATAAATAGACTTGGAGTCCTTCGGTTCAGCCCAAACAAAATTCTTTCCCCAAGACACCAATCCCAGATGGGTACAGATCTGGTAGAGCAGTTGGCAAAAGGTATGACTGCTGGTTAAGCATAATACAGGGAGTGAATGTCAGATGAATCTTCAGGTCAGGGGAAATCTAAACAGCAAGCAGATTAAAATCTGTCTCCTTCCCTGCCCTCTCAAGAGCAACTATCCAGCAACAGCAAAACCACCAGGAGGCTAATTCCCCAGAATCCACAGTGTTTAATAGCTCAGATCCACCCCTAACCCATCCTGTCCTCTCCTGGGCAAATGGCCTGACACTGGAAGATATTATTCCAAACAATGAGACAAAGTGTGCAGCTCCAGGGAATGTGTAAAACCACAGGTCGTTACAAATGCCCAATATCGTAAACACTTCTCTAAAATATTTCCCTCTTCACCAAGCATTTGAAGAGAACAAACGTAGACAGTACACAATTTTGGAGCAGATGTCTTTTTCCATGATCTCTGCTCCCTTATAACAAAAAAAATTGTTGTGTGTGTTAGCTTGCAATAAAATCAGACCCTGGCGATGATTATTAAAATGAAGAACCCTAAATGTAAAATCATCTTAATCAACAATATTCAGGGATTTTCAATACAAGATCTGCCCATCTTCATGAGATCCTCACATGAAATTCAGCGGTCTGTGGATCTCCTAAAATCGTATACAAACTTTGTGGATCTATGAATACAGTCATTGGGTGGAGGTGGGGGGACTCATAAAGTTCTCAAAGGGATATTTCCTAAAACTACGGAGACCTGTTGATTTCTAAGATAGTCAAAAGTGTTTAACCCAGTCTACTTAATTATCAAACTTTATAGTTCAGAACATAAACTTTGTGATAACTGATTACATATAGGACATTTAAAATTTTTCTCTTTTTGAGGGCACTGTTATCAAGACATAATACCCTAGCTAAATAAACATTTAGTTTGGTTAACCATAAACAGGACATAATAAATTAATTTCCCAAATGTTACATCCTTAACAGAATTATTAGCTTGGTTTTTAACCATGTGTCTCTCTCTTTCCCTCTGTCTCTCTATCTCTCTTACAATTGGCCCTGTGCAAAATGGCACCTGCAAAGTAGATATTTTTAACACTTTGCAGCTAAGGAACCTGAGACTCAGAGAGGTAAATGACTCATGGGGACCCTCAGCGGGTAACTAGAGGAGCCAAGATTTGAACACAGGCCTGTTGGGTCCTAAAGTTTTCCAATGAGGCAAACCATTCTCTTTTGAAATGTATATATATTTTGTTTTCCTAAATCAAGAATTTTAGTCCAAGATTTCTCTTTAAGGGTAGGTGGTTAAACTAGTATATTTCACAACAACAATTATATTCACCAATTATATCCACAAATGATTTTTAAATGTTGATAGTTCTGACATGGTAAAAGCTGTCATAATGAATTTTCTCAAATTTCAGTTCTGAACAATCAATCAATGGCAGCCTAAAATGTGGCTGTAACCCAGTTCAGAAGCTCCCAAGAGTGGTTCCTTTGGAGCCAGAGGAAGCAGGCTAATGCGAAAATGAGGCCTTCCTGAGTCCAGAGGGGCAAGTTCCATTCTGCCTGCAGCTTTGCCCAGGGACCTAGGGGGGTGGTGGGAAGTCTATGACCACCTGCTAGCCCCCCAGGAAACCCGAAACACCACAAGCTGTCACCGTGCGTGTGGGAACACCAAGAGTCAGGGCCTAACTCTCCTCAGAGGCAGACAGCCTTTAAAGAAAATATATGACTGCCCATGTGTGTCATAATATGAAGATTCCCTAGAAAGAAATAATTGGGGAAGGAAGGGAGACGTGGTTTGCATCTTTAGAACAGAAAGTATTCAAATTCGTAGAACAAAGCGCTGCTCTCCATACAGGTGTCTTTGCGGAGCACCTCGGGTCTTTGCGGAACCCCCTAACACTTCACGATTCATCAACTACAAGTTACCATCACAACTTCCAAGGAATTGGGAAGCATTTCAGCCCCAGAAGCAGCGATTTTCTTAGTTAGCGAGAAAAAAGAAAAGAAGTGGAAGGTTTGGCTCACAATGAAAATGTAAGAATGTCCCAACAAACCCAGGCTCCCGGAAGGGTGTCTCGGTGCAGACACGGGGAGTCGCGCTCACTTGGCCTGGGCCGAACACACTTCCCGGCGTCGCTTCCAACACTCAATCTCAGGGATTTTCTGGCTGATCCACTTCTAAATAATTAGATTCTAGCTCACTCGGGTCAAACATCAGCGTCAGTTCTCACGACTGAGTCATTAACGTCGCAGACTGCCAAAGCAGCAGAGCAATCTCTCAAGTCCCCTCTCTGGGTCACCGTGTGGGGACGGCCTCTCCTGCGAACTTGCTGCTTCTGCACGTGCAGGAATACGGACACAGGCTTGCAGGTACAACTCCTACCCGAGCTGATTTACTCCGGAGAAATGTCACTTCCAAGGCAGTCACCATTAAAAGGCGAACCGCAGTTCTCAACAGAGGGATACCGCCCCCTAGGGAGCATTTTGGAAATGTGTAGGGGCTATTTTTTTTTATAGTCCTGAAGATTGGGTGCTACTTTTAGTGGGTGGAAGCCAAGTCCCACAATGCAGGGGACAATCTTGTGCAACTTGGCAATGTTCCACCATACAGTTATGTAGGTGAAAAACTTTTTTTTAATTTTCTGAGCTTGGAACCCAATTCCACTTTTATGTATAACTAGAAAATTTTTACAGCCCTGTCAACAATCGCTCTTCTAGTATATAATAAGGGGCTCTAGGAATGTCGAGTGTCACTCAAGAAAGGGTGGACTTGCCTATAATCTCAGCACTCTGGGAAGCCACGGAGGGTGGATTGTCAGGAGTTCGAGACCAGCCTGAGCAAGAGTGAGACCTTGTCTCTAAAAGAATAGCCAGGCGTTGTGGCAGGCCACCTGTAATCCCAGCTACTCTGGAGGCTGAGGCAAGAGAATTGCTTGAGCTCAAGAGTTTGAGGTTGCTGTGAGTTGTGATGCCATGGCACTCTACCGAGGGCAACAAAGTGAAACTCTGCCTCAAAAAGGGAAAGAAAGAAAGGGTGGACTGTCTGGAACTACATGGCCAGGTTTCAATTTGAGCTATACCATTTACCTCTCTGAGCCCTATCAGACGGGGCTCACAATAGCACCTACCCCAGGAGATGTGAGGATTAAGTTAATGTGTAAGAAGAACTTAGCACACTGTCCATTGTCCTCCACCTTGTGAGAATTAGAGAGATATTAGAAAAATACTCCGAATAATACCATGTCTCTGAAATGTCACTGAAATATCATGTCTTATTGACATCTGTTTCTAAAACGAGAGAATGCTCTGAATTAAAACTGTCATTTGCTTCAAGGTGGCAAACATTGGGAAAAAAATGGGAAAAAATCATTCTCATTTTTTCATCATTTAGCCAAGTTCTTGATTTAATCAAAATCAGACTTAGATCAAGTTCTTCGTTACTGGCCATATTTCCAGGCCAGGTGTAGAGCTGGATTCAACTCAGAAAGAGTCTGGAAGAAGAAAGTATCTCATCATCATTTTATAGTAAGTATCAATATTTTCAAGTACATTTTTAAATTTTTCAATATTTTTAAGAGCATGTTTCAAAAATACAAGAAGTGTGAGCAAAAATCTTTGTGTTAACAGGACAGTTTTAAAATAATAAGACACTGCGGGAATCTGAGGGCTCAGAGACTCCAAGATGAGTTTGAGAGGAGGGGATTTCTGCAGATTTCAGATGCTCCATGACACAAAAGAAATCTGTCTGAGCAACGGTCCAGCAGGCTCTGTGCGTGCACAGACACTTGAGCATTTTTTTCCTGGCACTCAGCGATTCATTCCCCAGACCTGAGAACATCATCTAAATCCTAATTGATGCTGTAGCTACATTGGACTGGGAGAGGAAGACTGGTCCAAGCCCCTTATGTGTTTAAATCATGTATTATAATTGGAACTATAATTCCCATTCTGTCATTCACTTTTTCTCTAATTTAAAGCCTGCAGCTTCACAATCTTCTGCATTTTCCAAGACCCAAGGAGTATCACAGGGTCTGATTTCTACCAGGAAGGTCAGCAGGGCTCCTCAAGGAACAGATCAGGGGGCACCTTCACCCAGTCCTCCTGTGCCCGCCTGTTCTGGGGTGATGTAGCTGGTGACTTTGTATATGGTTGCCTTCCCCCTCTAATATGACTCAATCACTTTTAGGATAGGGGATCAGCAAACTTTTCCTATAAAGGGAGAGATAGTAAATATTTTAAGCTTTGTGGAGTGCCTCTGTCTTACTTTTTTCTTGGTTTACTTTTGGGTTCTTTGTAATAACCTTTAAATTTTTTTTTAATCATTCCTGGCTGTAAGGATGTACAAAAATAGGCTGGAGCTAGATTTAGCTTGTGGTACAGAGTTTACTGACCCCGGATTTAGACAAATGGATCTAAAACTGGTGCCCAGGACTCAGCCACACTCAGATCTGCATTCCTTGGAAGAGCAGGACGGAACCTGAGGGAGAGAAGGAAGGGAAAGCAAAGTGAGGAAAGAGAGCTACAGGGACAACACCTGGACTGTAACCTGGAGGGGGGATCCTGGACTATAACCCGGGGGATCCTGGACTGTAACCTGGAGGGGGGATCCTGGACTGTAACCCAGAGCGGGGATCCTGGACTGTAACCCGGAGGGGGAATCCTGGACTGTAACCCAGAGGGGGAATCCTGGACTGTAACCTGGAGGGGGGATCCTGGACTGTAACCCAGAGGGGGGATCCTGGACTGTAACCCAGAGCGGGGATCCTAGACTATAACCTGGAGGGGGAATCCATGTGTAACTCACTTTAGATTTGCCAGTTGATTTTATTTTTACTTAGCCTTAGAGAAAGATGAGAAGCAGGCATGAATTCTCCACATTCATCAAACATGCCTGGAAGACAGAAATCATACTTCCTTTTGGACGCTTACTGCCCATGGTAAAGGATTTGAGTTCTCTAAGCTCAGGGATCATCTCCTCTAACAGAAGCCACTGTGTACCTAAGTGTCATTGGCCTTCTTAACATCACCCTGTAGAAATTGGGGCTCAGGACAGGTACCAAAAAAGTGCATATTCTGGTGGCTGCTATTGCTGTGAGTAATAAAGTCTTCTGTCTCTGAACCAGGTGTCTCGTGACTTTGTAAGGGCGGAGTTCACAGAAAAAGGAGCTTGGAGTCGGGAAGGCATCCCCCAATGCATTATATGGTATCTTTAGATTACTTCATATTAATGAAGCAATTTTATAGAATTCTCAGGTTTTCCTCCTGAAAAGATTCAGAAGACTGTGAAAACATTTGACAGCACAGGGTGGATTTGGTTCACCTTTGTGTCTGGCTCAGAATCTAGAGCAATGAGTAGCACAGTGTGGATATTTAGGAAAGGATGGGAGACAGGGAAGGGGGGGCGAAGAGAGGAAGAAGGAAAGAAGAAGACCGCTCAAGTTTTCCAGAGAGAAAAATCAGGTATTTCTAGCTCTGTCACTTTAAGGCAATGGATGAATTTATCTCAGCCTCTCTTTACCCTCACCTTGAGGAGAAAATCTGAGCGTGAAGTACAGTTACTAAGACTGGGGAACAGGAACACTCTGCAAAGCCACCCTGAGAGTTATTTTAATCAAGTCACCGTGGTGGTATGATCTGATGTCTGACTAAACACACAAAAAAGTCAAGAGAGCCCCAAATGAAGTGTCAGTTATGAGGATGCCAGTGATAAAAGCCTGCCCCAAAGCAATGACAGATTATTTGAAAATACTTTGGGGGAATAAAGCATGCTTAGGGAACACAGGGCTTGAAGTAGGACCATGTTGTTACTACTGAATTATTTTCCCAAATAACTTTTAAGAATTCATCACAGCTTTGAAGCAGGTCTTTAATGTTATTACCCCCAGATGGATGAATTGGGGAAAAACAGAAAGAACTTTAGCAGGAGTGTGGAGGGTGCAGCTTCATAGCAGCCACTAGCACCAAATAAAATAACAGCAGGTCTCTGTCATCACTTCCGGGCACTGAGAGCAGAAATGCAGTTTGTGGGTCTTGACTTTCAGAGTCTGCAAAAATAAGTAAATAGGTCTCGGTGTCCTGTCTGGTGTCCAGGACCAGCCTCCTTCCTCCAGCATCTTCCTCATTAGCAAGTTAGACGAAAGGACAACCTAGCCAGTGAGATATTACTGATATTCCCACATCCTCAACTTCACAGGGGGGGGGTTATCTGCTATAGTGTTCTCAGAACACCAACTCATAGTGCAGTGCTGGGCAAGCTGTGTGATCATTTCCTGGGAAGCATTAAAAATATTTGGGTTTTGTTGTTCATTTTAGAGGAATGGTCTCTTCCTATCATGCAGGGAGAGTGCAGTGGTGTAATCACAGCTCACTGCAGATGCCAACTCCTGGGCTCAAGTGATCATCCCACCGCAGCCTCTCGAGTAGCTGGGCTCACAGGTGCACACCTCCACGACTGGCTTTTTGAAATGTTTTAAAGCTGAAAATCAGAGATTCCAATTCTGGTGTAGAACTCAGGAATATGTATTTTGTTAAGTTTCCCTAGTGATTTTTATGTGCAATCAATTTTTTTTTAAAAAACCTATGTAAACATTCCACTTTGAAATTTAATTAGGTGGGTTTTTAAAATTTCATTTATTGCTATGTTGGGGCTGCACATCCGGACTCAAGGACTGTGTTGCCCACTTCATCAGCCACACCCCAATTATGACCGACTGAGTGAGTGACTGAGGATGCAGCCAGGGTCAGAGGCCACAGGAGGAGTATGGAGAGTCCTAAGTCATAAATCTCTGAAAGAAAGAGAGAGGAGGGAAGGCAGAGGAAGAGTGGACAGGGGAGGAGAGGGGAGAGAAGAAATACCATAAAAATTTACATAAAACAGTCTTTAGTTCAGGGCTGGGAGCCATGTGATAACTCCCTAAAGCACTCTGGTGATCATAGGCCTGTAAGTCATCAGGAGGCCATCCTCTAAGCCCCTGCCCATTTGTGAATGAGCTGAACATTCCACCTACTAGGCCACCCTTCCCCTCAAATGTCCCTAGTTAGGGCTCTGTCCCTTCTCCTGTCCTGGTCACAGAGGTACCCCTCTCCTCCCCCTGGCTCCACTCTTCCCTCTCAGTGGCTGCCCCGCAGCAGTGTTTGAGGGTGGAGGGTTCCTTATCCTGGCAGGGATCTCAGCAACTTCCAGGTGTTCTCTCCACCGAGAGGTAACAGGTGCCCTGGAAGCAGAAGCTGGCAAGAACTGGACTAAGGAAAGTAAAACAGGAGCCTGCCCCTCAGATTTCTACCACGGGAGAGGAACACGTGCCGTGCTGGCCCCACGCACACTCAGCAGCTCAGTTACACCCTGGAGCGCGTAAACACATACAAATGCACTGGACACCTACTAGGTGCCAGGCCCGCGCTGAGTGCTAGAGAGTCTGCACTGGCCACGCACCAAGCTGGCCTGCCACGCAGAGCGCAGGAGGCCCTCCTCCCAGGGCTGCTCTAGGCCTGCCGGTCCTGCCCCTCCTCCTGCGCCCCCCCCGGCTGAGCACCTTCTCTAGGCCCTGGGCCACTAGACTTCTGGAGGGGCAGTGACAGTCCCTCCGCCCCTGGTTCAGCCTCCCTACCCTTTCTGTCACCCTCGGTCCTGACCCTCTTCCTGTCTGTCCACAGCCTTCCCGGCTCCCATTGGAAGCTACTCTGGGGAGCTGATTCCAAGCTGGTCCACTACATCTGTGTGTCTGTTCCTCAGAGAGCTCTCTGCCTCCTGCCCCAGCCCACGCAGCTGAGCGGGGCTTCCTCTCCCAGCAGTGGCAATGTCGTTCCTCCTCAAAGGTTCATAGTGAGCTCAAATTCCACCCATCGTGGTGAAAACCCTACATCTTACTAAGTAATACCCAGGTCCACAGGCTATTCTTTTATGTCTACCTCTGCCCTGAGTCACCCCCAAGGCTGAGCTTTAGGGGGGCAGAGTCCCGACCCTGCTAGGAGTGTTTCACACAGCGTAGCAGCCCCGCTCCCTGGTCACAGGGTGTTGGGCCAGGAGTCAGCACCTGAGCAGAGAGCAGCTCATCTTCGGGGCACCAGGCTGTGCCCACCCCAGGGGCCTCAGATCCAGCCTCCGGGCCCAGCGCGGGCTCCACACTGCCAGTGGCAAGTTGACTTGAAAGAGGAGCTGTCTCTAAGTTTTGCTTCAAAGAAGGCAAAGAGATGAGTGAAGAGGACAGGAAGGAGGAGGAATGGAAGAGCCCCAGTAAGAGGCTGAGCCCTGCCTAGTGAGGGGGGCAGAGCTTCCTCTCCCCCTGTTTTGTGCGGGTGGGGAGGAGGTGTCCTCCTGTCTCTACTTGGACAGCAGTTCCAAAGTCTCTAGGCCCACCTATGCTTTGCGCAAGCGAACAAATGGTTATTTATTGGTGTAGTTTGGTTGGTTAGAACACAGAGAAGGCGGTTTTTATGTCAGGATCAGCTTGGTGGTGAACAGAGATTGGGGAGAGGAAACTGTGCCCCCTCAGCTTCATGAGAAGTTTCTAGGGCTGGGGGATTCATGAGAGCTGGGGGTTTCAATCACTTTTACCAAAATCTCCAACAAAGGGGAGGTCACAGCTGACACATATCTTTGTATACACATATTAATTTACTTATCCAGTGCTGCAACAAGCAAGAGGTCGAGTGGTGTCTTGGAGATGGCAGGCACGGTTGAAAATATTTATGCAGGAGGTGAGCTTTATAGGAGGAAAGGAGCATCACTTCTAAAACAGGAAGAATATTTCAAGATGATGAATGGTATCCACAGACTCAGAGTCTACAGAGTCTGTTGGGTAAAGGCTGGTGGCCAACATGGGACAGGTGTGGACAGCATTGACACTAAAGGAAGATTCTTTTTGCTGCTTTGGGCAACAGACACCTGCTGTTTATCAAGCACCCTTATTCTTCTAGGAAGTTTTTCCTACCACCCCACCTCCATCTACATGGTTTCCACAGATAGCTGGTTTCCATGGTTGACTCCTCGCCTGTGCTGTAGCCATGAAATGAGCTCAATTGCCAAGTCGCCAAGGTTCCCACAATGTGGAAGCAGAGGCTGTGACTTGCTAAGCAGGGGAGGATGGTGCATGATGACTGGGAAGTAGGAAGAGAGATTTTTTTGGTGGCTTTGAAGTTTCTGGATTCCACTTAATCTTAAGATATAGCCACTTACCACATAAACAAATTAAAAAACAAAGACCATATGATTCTCTCAACTGATGCAGAAAAAGCTTTTGATAACATCCAGCATCCCTTTATGATCAGAACACTTACGAAAATTGGTATAGAAGGGACATTTCTTAAACTGATAGAGGCTATCTACAGTAAACCTACAGCAATATTGTATTGAATGGACTTAAAGTGAAATCATTTCCACTCAGATCAGGAACCAGGCAAGGTTGTCCATTGTCTCCACTGCCCTTTAACATTGTAATGGAAGTTTTAGCCATTGCAATTAGGGAAGAAAAGGCAATCAAGGGCATCCATATAGGGTCAGAAGAGATTAAACTTTCACTTTTCGCAGATGATATGATAGTATATCTGGAAAACACCAGGGATTCTACT